>JAOUQZ010000032.1:11378333-11391062 GCA_028564935.1 Neosilurus hyrtlii | reverse complement strand
GGGTTTGGAGTGGAGAAAAGTTAATGTTCGAAGAAAAACTAAATAAAATAACTAAAACTGCTTCAAGATGGGGAAAAATTAAATAACGAAATTAAAATTAAAATTAAAATTCTTAGAATCGGAGGGAGGAAGCTAGTTTAAAAACGCCGACACGCAGTTGCCGGCACGCGATTCACAGGACAGGAACTGACGTCACAGCCAATCACAAACTAACACATACACACACAAGTAACTAACACATGCACACACATCTCACTCCGGTATATAACACAACACACTCGCCTCACTCCGGTAAATAACACACACCTCACTCTGGTAAATAACACACCTCACTCGCCTCACTCTGGTAAATAACACACCTCACTCGCCTCACTCTGGTAAATAACACACAAACACCCCTCACTCAGGTAAATCTCACACACACACACCTTACTCAGGTAAATAACACACATGCACTCACCTTACTCAGGTAAATAACACACACACACACTTACCTCTCTCAGGTAACACACACACACACACACACACACACACAGGTCTCACACAAGTAAATATCACTCACACACACAGCAACACACAGGTAACTAACATGCGCAGACACACACTGATCTCACACAGGTAAATAACACAAACACACATGCACACAGACCTCACACACTCACCTCACACAGGTAAATATTACTCACACACTCAGGTAACTAGCACATGTACACACACACTGATCTCACTCGTAAATAACACTCACACACACTCAGGTAACTAACACACATATATGTACACACACTTAGGTAAGTAACACACATATAAACACACACTGAGGTAACTAACACACACTCACCTCACTCAGGTAACTTAACACACACACACTGATCTCACACAGGTAAATAACACAGAAATACACACTAACACACACATACACGGACCTCACACGCTCACCTTACGCAGGTAAATATCACTCACCTCACTCAAGTAACTAACACATGCACACACACACACACTCAGGTAACTTACATACACACACTGATCTCACTCATGTAAATAACACACTCACCTCACTCCGGTAACTAACCCATGCGCACACACACTCATGTAAATAACCCATGTACACACTCAGGTAACTAACATGCACACACACACCTCACTCAGGTAAATAACACACACACACACAGCAACACACTCACTTGTAAATAACACATTCTCAGGTAACTTAACACATGTACACACACTCGGGTAAATAACACACACACTGATCTCACACAAGTAAATTACACACTCACTCATGCAAATCACACACACACACACACACACACACACACACACACACACACTCAGGTATCTATCAAACACTGATCTCACTCATGTAAATAACACTCTCACACACTCACCTCACTCACGTAGCTAACCCATGTACACACACTCACCTCACTCATGTAAATTACCCATGTACACACTCAGGTAACTAACACACACTGATCCTACACAGGTAAATAACAGAAATACACACTCACACACACTTACCTCCCACGCTCACCTGACGCAGGTAAATATCACTCACACACACACACCTCACTCAGGTAACTAACACATGCACACACACACACTCATGTAAATAACACACCTCTCACTCAGGTAACCAACACATGTATACACACACACACACAGATCTCACTCATGTAAGGAACACACACCCTCAAACACTCTGGTAAATAACACACATCTCACTCATGCAAATAATACACACTTACCTCACTCAGGTAACCAACACCCTCAGTCAAAAACTCGGGTAAATAACACACATCTCACTCAGGTAGCTAACATACACATACACACACCTACCTCACAGGTAACCAACACACTAACACACACACTCAGATTACTAACACTTGCATGTACACACACTCAGTTAACTAACATGCGCACACACAGACACACTCAGGTAAATAACACACAATCAGGTAACTAGCATGTACACACACTTAGGTAAGTAACACACTCACCTCACTCAGGTAAATAACACACCTCCCTAAGGTAAATAACACACACACACACACACACACACACACACACACACACACACACACACAGCAACATACTCACCTCACTCAGGTAACCAACACATGTACACACACACTCTCAGGTAACTAACACACACACTGATCTCACACAGGTAAATAACACACACACACACTCACCGCACTCGGGTAACAAACACACTCAATTACATACACACACCTCACTCAGGTAAATAACACACACACACACAGCAACACACCTCACCTTACTCAGGTAAAAAACACACACACACTCATACTGACCTCACTCATAACACTCAGCTAAAATTGTGTGTATGTGTTTGAGGGCGGAGTTAAGCAGACAGAAGCAACGGTGTCAAGAGCTGGAGCTTAATTTACAGTCAGCGCAGGATAAGATCCTGCAGGTATATACACACACACACACACACACACACACTTTATTTAACACACCAGTGTGATAGCTTAATCAGTGTCTATGATTGTGTGTGTGTGTGTGTGTGTGTGTGTGTGCACGTGCATGCAGTATGAGAGTAAGTTAGAGGAGCAGCAGCAAAAGAACATTTGCTTACAGACTCGACTCACTCAGACTGAACACCGAGCTTTCACTACCTCACAGCAGGTACACACACACACACCCACCCCACCCCATGAGTGTACACAGCTGTGTAGTGAGTTATCTTGTGTGTGTGTTTCAGCTCAAGGTACTGACCTAAAGGAAGAACGCTGTATCTATGATGGACATGGAGACGGTGGCCTGAGACTCCTCATGGTGGCAGTGTGTCCCTGTCGTATTTTTTATTCCTGTATAATACAAATCCCCACATTACAGAGCCATGTATAAAGAATTCCTCAGGGTAATCACATCAGGTTTATTTTAATCTCTCACTTACACACACTTCACCTTCCTCTCAGGTACTGACTGGTAGTAATAAAAAAAAGATTGATGCACACCCATTTGCTTTCATCTGTGTGTCCTCTAGAGTAATATCACCAATGATTTCAATTCTACAACCGTAAACACGAGCTCCTCCCCATGCAGAAGAAACATTACAGGTATACTATGTGATGCTGTGGTCACAGTACATAATACATCTGGAGATAAATCACTACCAAAAAAAAGCATCTTCAGAAAAAAAATTATCAAATTACAAAATGGCTACAACTGCACCCTGGCATACAACCATACCCCCATCTACTACTACTACATCCCGACCTACTGCACCCCAGCCTAAAACTATACCCTGATCAACTACACCCCAGTGATTTTAAACCCATGATTAAAAACCCGATCCATTGTGTGTGGATTAGATTAATAATTTAATTCGTTTTATTTGATTGATTTATTTAAAATATAGTTTCATCAGGCAGGCAAAGTCCTCTAGAAACACACACCTAAAATGATTCTGTTCATCAGCGGGTTCTCAACTCGCCACATTCCGATAAAGCGATTTAAATACATTCATATTAAACATCAGCCCTCCAGAGAGACGGCATGAAATGTAAACGTACAGGTTTTACATTCAAACAAAATTTTTTTTTTCTTTTTCAAGTTTTACAATATTTATACTTCATTCTTCTTTCATAAATTTTAGAAAAATTGGCAGGTTTTTTTCCCTTTTTATATCCGAAGCAGTGTGAAGAACTAGAATAAAACGGTAAGAAAAACTTCAGCGAAAGAGAGAGACTGCCCTCGGTTCCTCCTCAGAATTACACCAGGTTCCTCAAACCTGCTGTTAAAATTCCAACAGAAACATTCTCACGATGCATGGAGCCTTTTCTTCAGGACTTTATCCACTCCTTTCATATTCTCCTTTTTATTAGGAAAAAAGTCCCAAACTAGAGGAAAACTCATCGTGACTTAACAATACCATGTTACCCTGTAGTCAGTTTAGAACCTCCTCAAAAGATTCACGAACTGAAGAAGAGCCTTTTAATGTGAAGTCCTGAAAAAGTTTTGCTCAATCAATAGTGTTAAAGTGAAGTTCTCATCCAGCACTAGTGACTTCCAGAGTGTATAAACAGCAGAAATTATTTCCTGAAAAGGAACACACCCATACGAAGCACAGAAGCTCTCAGGACGTTCTTCTGTTCCTAGTTCAGAACTTCCCCTGGGTCAATGGGTAAACGCCTGCTGCTAGATTATAATTTCCCAAAAATAGTTCCTCGTGATTACCCCAGAACTATTCATAAAGAAAAATCTCTCTCGCTCTCATAGCTTTCCAATAAAAAAGCGCAAAATGTTCAGCAGGGGTGAGGAGTTATTGGGAATCCACTACCAGGAAGTGAAGAACGGTCTCTTGCAGTGGAAAGTCTGCGTGAAAGCATTTCCTAACTGCACCACTCGCCCCTGCCCTCCACCCTGACTCCGCTCCACCACCACCCGGGGCATCTGCACCAGCTGAAGAGGGCTCTTCCCATCCTTTAGGGCCTGGGTCAGGTTAAGGACCTGCAGAAGGAGGGATAAATTAAGGTTACATATGTTTAGTTTAGTGGCAGAGCAGGGTATGAATTGATTTACTCACCTGTCCTCGCATCACGGACATCTGCTTCTCAAACATGGTTTTATCAAAACCTTTATCCGTCTGCAAGAACATGTCAAAAACACCACAAATTAATCACACACCACTGAACAATAGAAGTGCATGATGAGCTGGAATATCTCTCACACTAATGTAAATAAATTAATATTTAAAAAAATAGAGGATTTGACCTTAAAGAGCTCGTAGAGATCCTCACACAGATCCTGTACGAAGTTCATATCAGAGATCCGTGACAGAACCAGATCTCTTGTCTCCTGAGAGAATGCCACCTTCGCCTGAGGGAGCCACGCCCAATGAAACGGATCTAACACAACACATACACATTATAGTAATGTATGTGAGGTGTGTGTATACTATTTATAATATACATATAGTAAACAAGCTTTATATATATATATATATATATATATATATATATATATATATATGTGTATAAGATGTGAGGTATGCATATACACACACTCACATGCTCTCCATTCATCGGGGTGTTTAAAAGGGAAGGCCAGGCCGTTATCAATTGCAGCAATCTGAATCACACACTCTTTATGTACACTCCACTCACAACCCTGAAACACATACACACCCCCTGTGTTTGATAATTTGTTACTTTTACAGTACAGAGATAAGATCAGAGAATAAATAATAATAATAATAATAATAATAATAAGCAGTGAGGTCCAGACGTCCCTCTCCCCAGCCACTTCCTCCAGTTCTTCCGGGGCACACCCTCCCCGCTTGAACCCCTCAATGCCTTGTCTGCACCTAGAAACCCTATCCTTAAAAAATATGAATGGAACCGGTGACAAAGAACAGTCTTGTCACAGTCCAACCCTCACTTTTAGACCTGTTGTTACCACTATGGACCAAGCTCTGGCTCCAGAGAGACCAAATGGCCCATAACGACGGGTCCGTTATTCCATATTCCCGGAGCACACACCGGGGGGCACTGTGGAAAGCATTCTCCAAGTCCACAAAGACTGTGGACAGATTGGGCAAACTCCCATCCCCCTCCAGGATCCTGTAGAGTGTGTAGAGCTGGTCAAGAGTGCTGTGGCCACATTGTTCCTCCTGAATCTGAGGTTCATCTATCAGTCAGACCCTCCTCTCCAGTAGTCCAGTAGATTAAAGAGAGGGTTCCACGATAGTTGGAACACACCCTCCGGTCCCCTTTTTAAAAAGGGGAATTACCACTCCTGTGCCAATCTAGAGGTATGGCCCCCAGTGACCACGCGATGTTGCAGAGACGTGTCAACCAAGACAGTCCTACAACATCCAGAGCCCTGAGATATTCTGGGCGGATCTCATCCACCCCCGGAGCCCAGCCACCGAGGAGCTTTTTGACTACCTTGGCAACCTCCACCCCAGTAATGGGCAGATCCCCCCCCCCTCAACCCCAAGGCTCTTCCTCTTCCACAGAGGGCATGTTGGTGGGATTGAGGAGGGCCTCGAAGTATTCCTTCCACCTCCCGATAAAATCCCCAAACGAGGAGAGCAGCTCCCGACTTCCACTGTAAATAGTGTTTCCAGAGTATTGCTTCCTGAGGCGCCAGATGGTGGTCCAGAACCTCTTTGAGGCCAACCCATAGTCTCTTTCCAGGTTCTCACCGAACACCTCACACACCCAAGATTTTGCATCAGCAATAGCCTGAACTGCAGCACATTTGGCTGTCGGTACCTGTCTGGTCTTGAGAGTCCCACAGTCCAAAACGACCCAATAGGCCTACTTCTTCAGCTTGGAGTCCCCCCTCACCGCAGGTGTCCACCACCTGGTTCGGGGGTTACCGCCCCCCATCCCCAACAAGCACCGGTGACCTTCAGACCACAGCTCTGGGCTGCTGCCTTAATAATGGACACACAGAACATGGCCCATTCCGACTTTATGTCCCCGGCCCCCTTTAGGATGCAGTAGTAGTTCTGCCAGAGGTGGGAGTTGAAGGCCCTTCTGACAGGAGTCTCCGCCAAACGTTTCCCTAACTACACACTTGGGTCTCCCAGGTCTGGAGGGCAGCCTCCCCAGCCATTGGAGCCAGCTCAACACCAGACATTATTAATTTTTCTTCTTCCGCTTGTTCCTGGATCGGGTCACGGGGGCAGCAGGCAAAACATTGAGGTCCAGACTTCCCTCTCCCCAGCCACGTCCTCCAGCTCTTCAGGGGAGAGACATACTCCCTCCAGCATGTTCTGGGTCGGCCTTGAGGTCTCTTCCCGGTTGGATAGTCTCGAAACACAACACCAGGTAAGAATTTGGGAGGCATTCTAATTAGATGCCCAAGCCACCTCAACTGGCTCCTCTCAACGCGAAGGTGCAGCGGTTCTACTCCGAGCTCCTCCCAGTAGACAGAACTTCTCACCCTAGACATTATAATTATGATAATAATAATAATAGTAATAACAATAATAAATATTGATAACAACAACAATAATAACACCAACAATGACAACAATGACATAAAATTATAAGCGCGTGCCTACCTTCACTGATTCTCCTCCTTCACCAGCTTTCTCATATTTAATCAGCCAGTTGTCATTTCCTCTGTCTGTGCACACACACATATTTATGGGATTTGGCAGACACCCTTATATAGAGTGACTTAGATTTATAATTTTTATACAGCTGAGTATTTGTGGTTGAGGGCCTTGCTGAGTGGCAGCTCAGTGGTACAGGGGCTTGAACCTACAACCTTTGGATCAGTAAACCAGAGCCAAACAATCTTTTTCAGGAAATCACCCAAACATCTCACATTATCAATATTCAAAACAGCGCCCACATTCTAATCATATGCGTATCAAAGTGTTTTATTTCAGTTTGAGTTTATTTTATAATTTATAGAAAAGCTGAGAAATTTATTACCATTCTATCAAAATAGTGCATTTTACAAAACTGCTGTATTCTGTTTAATTTTCCTACAGATTGAGTTTGTAACTTGGATTTTATTGTAGAACATTTGAGATAATATTGTAATAGGAGAGAATTTTATCCTGAGTTATGTGGTTTTCCTGAATATGTGGGACTTTTAAAGTGGACTTCTTTAAAATTTTCCTGGCCATATGAAAGCTTCCTGAGATCAAAGATGTGCTATAAATAAAAGAAATAAGTTCATCAAGAAACTAATGTTATGTCAAAACTCCACATTTTGAATAACTGAATGGAGAGAACTCAGAAAAAAGCTTGGAGATGTTATAATAATAAATTCATTCCTTGTGGTACGTAGTTATATTTCAGTTAAGTTCTGTGTAGTAAAGAATAAACTCAACAGGGTTGGATTAGATGAAAGGTGAATTATTTTTGATGGCCAGTGTTATTTTATGATCGATGGATTTTATGACCATTTGAACTTCTGCATCAAAATTCATGTTTGTATCACCATTTGAACCATTTTTGCAACAAGCCACTGTACCACTGCCCGGGAACACTTAACACACTGCAGTTTACTACAATGCATGCTCACAAGGTGTGTGTGAACGTGTGCGTGTGTCCGTGTTTATGAAAGAGAGAAACCTGTGTTCCTGATGACGTAATCAAGCACGACTAGTCTCTCGAACTGAGACTGCAGCTGCTTCCTCGTGTTCTCAGGAAGAGGCTCTGCTTCAAACCTCCTCAACCAATAATCTGCCTCCTGATAGCCTTCCACAAACAACTGGAACGAACCAACCTGCAGGGGAGGGGAGGTGACAAACTCTTATTTGTGTATTATGTATTATGTGTACATGTGTGTGTGTAGAGGAGAGTACGAGTGTGTGTGTGTGTGTGTGTGTGTGTAGAGGAGTGTACGGGTGTGTGTGTAGAGGAGTTTAAGGGTGTGTGTGAAGAGGAGTTTAAGGGTGTGTGTGAAGAGGAGTTTAAGGGTGTGTATTTGTGCAGTGCAGTGTAGAGTGTTTGTGTGGATGTGTTTGTAGAGGAGTGTATGGGTGTGTGTAAAGGAGTGTATGGGGTTGTGTGTGCTTAGTGGAGTGTACGAGTGTGTGTAAGTGTGTAAAAGAGTATATGAACGTGTAGAGTAGTGTGTGTGTGTGTGTGTGTGTGTGGAGGAGTGTACGGGTGTGTAAGTATGTACAAGAGTGTATGGATGTGTGCGTAGAGGAGTGTACAGGTGAGTGTGTGTACGCTGAGGAGTGTACGGGTGTGTGTGTTTGTCTGTGTGTTGGAGTGTACACATGTGTGTAGAGGACTGTTCGGGGTGTGTGTGGGGGCGAATGTACAGGTGTGTGTAGGGTGTGTGTCTGTGCAGGGGAGTGTACCAGTGTATGTGTATGTATGTGCGTAGAGGAGTGTACGGGTGTGTGTGTGTGTGTATAGAGGAAAGTACGGGTGTGTGTGTAGAGGAGTGTACAGGTGTATGTGTGTGTATAGAGGAAAGTACGGGTGTGTGTAGAGGAGTGTACAGGTGTGTGTGCTAGCAACCGTATTGGAAAGAAATTTCTTCTAATCTTTATAGCTTCTTAAATATAAACAATTCCATTTCTGCCTGGACAAACGACTTGTTGCAAAATTCTTAATTTCACTTCCAAGACTATATTTATTACATAAAAATAATCAAATGGCTTTGTTAATAAATAAATATATAATATTGTAGCAAATATGACATCATATTGAAATATTAAATGCATTACTCAAGGTCAATAGTGCCTCTGCAAACAAAGCTATGATCGTACCAGACTTCCAGGTGCTTGTCATGATGAATAATTATCATATTAAAAGAATCAGACCCGCGACCCTAATTAGGATTAAGCGGTTCAGAAAATGAATGAAGAATCAGACACCTTGATGTTTAAATTACAAATAATAAAAACTTGTAAGTGCTACCAAAGATTCTTGAGGCCAAAGACACTTGTAACCCATTTTAATACACACGTAAGATATTTTAGAGGGCATCTCGTTCATCAAATGTCAGAAAATGGTCTGTTATCAACCCTATGGTAAAAAATCTGAGCCACCTATAGGTTTGAAACATAATGGGAACCAAAAATCTGTTGAAATTTTCGTCTGGTAAAGTTACCACCCATCTTACATAGCTTTGTGATACATATGTACTGGAGTTGACCTTAAACCATGATGTTTCATTTTCATACATGACTGGCTCTTCTTTGAACTCTATGTCCAGCAATTTTCTAGATGGTCAGTAACAACATTGGTGGCATAGCAATGATAATTATTTAATAATTCGTCCCCAAATATATATATTTTTCTCCATATTCCTGCTAATAACAGTTTCCAGATGTTAGGGCCTTGGTAAGCACATCATAACTTTGATCCAGAATTTTTATGTTACATGATCACGAAAAGTCTTTTGTCCAGCCTAGAATGGATATGTTCATCTTTTATTAGCTGTAAAAAGCATAAATAAATGTACAATTTACTGTTGCTTTTACAAAACAATGTGTATACTTGTAGGACTAATAAAGGCATAGTGGATGAAAATCAGTTAATAGGTTGGTTAGATATGGCTTTTATATATAAATATGCACATGTGCGACAAGACTTTTGTCAGTGACAAACACACACACACACATATATATACATGTATACACACACACACACACACACACACACACACACACACACACACACACACACAGTCCTGTAGTCGCTCCATCTGTCACTACCTGCCTGTATAAAGACTGAACATTAGTGATAATGAGATCAGAGCATGATGTAATGTGGAGGTGGGAGTGGTCTCACTTTGGGGGGCAGGCCCACTCTGTGGAAGCGACGCCCCACTTTGGGCACTTTCTCCAGAGCGTACTTCTTCCCGCGAGATTTCGCCCGATCAATAGCATTGTAGTGGAACGTCTCACTGGCCAGAGACACAACCTACACACACGCACACACACACACACACTTACTTTACTGCTCAGATTATTCCCAGGTTGTTAGGGGTTTTTTTTTCAGCTCAGAAAGATCTCTCACTTTGGTTTTTGGGACGACATCCAGGCTGAGTTTTTGGTCCACTAGCGAGGCGGCAGCCTCAGAGAGGTAGCCCTGATTGGGGACGAGGCAGCCACGGCCGAAGCAACAGGGACAGCACAGCTTGTGGAAGTATTTGGTCCATTTGGGGTTCAGGTGACCGTACGGCTCCTCTGATTTGGGCTTAAACACGCCAATGATTTTCTGTACAAAGAGGGAGGCACAATTAGTGATGCTGGTTGTCATGCTAGCGTTTGAGTCAGTGTTTTGTCCTGATGTAGAAGAAACAGGACTGAACAGGAATAAAACATGGATTCAGTACAGATTAATATTAACACCTCCAGTTCTGATTCACTTCACACCAGTTATTATACAAACCCCCACCGAGTACTATAACAATACACCTGTTTACAGTAAAGTTACATCTCTTTACTGTACACTCCCCTAAACACACACACCTCTACAATCCTCTATACACACACCTGTACACTTCCCTACACCCACACCTGTACACTACTCCAGACATACATACACATCTGTACACACACCTGTACACTCCTCTACAAACACGCATATTTCACGCAACTCTACACTCCTCTACATACATTTTCACACAACTCAGTACACTCCTCTACACGTACTTTCACACAGCCCTGTACACTCCACTACATGCACCTGAACACTCCTCTACACTCATCTTCACACAGCCATCTACGCTCCTCTCCACACATGCCTGAACACTCTTCTACACTCGCCTATAAACACCCACCTGTACACTGCTTCACACACACAATGTACACTCCTCTACACACATCTTCACACAGCCCTGTACACTGCTCTACATTTACACACCTGTAAACTCCTCCACACACACAAACCCCTGTACACTGCTCTACACACACTCCTCTACACACACACACATACCTGTACACTCCTCCACACACACACACACACACCCCTGTACACTCCTCTACACACACACACCTGTATGCTCAACACACACACCCCTGTACACTCATCCACACACATCCCTGTACACTGCTCCACACACACACACACACACACACTCTTCCATACACACACACCCCTGTTCACTCCTCCACACACACAGACCACTGTACACTCCTCCACACACATCTTTACACAGCCCTGTACATTCCTCTAACCATGCCTCTACACTCACACACCTGTAAATTCCTCCACATACACCCCTGTACACTAATTCTACACATACACACACCCCTGTACACTCCTCTACACATACACACACACACACACTCACCTGGACACTCCTCTACACACACACACACCTGTACACTAATTCTACACATACATACACCCCTGTACACTCCTCTACACATACACACATACACACACACACACACACACACACACCTGGACACTCCTCTACACACACACACACACACCCCTGTACACTCCTCTACACATACACACATACACACACACACACACACACACACACTCACCTGGACACTCCTCTACACACACACACACACATACACACACACACACACACTCACCTGGACACTCCTCTACACACACACACACACACACACACACAACTGGACACTCCTCTACACACACACACACACACACACACACACACACACACCCCTGTACACTCCTCTACACACACACACACACACCCCTGTACACTCCTCCACACACACCCCTGTACATTCCTCTACACACTCACACACACAAACCCCTGTACACTCCTCCACACACACACACACACACACACACACACACACACACACTCACTTCCACACCCACACACACCCCTGTACACTCCTCCACACACACAAAAACCCCTGTACACTCCTCTACACACTCACACACTCCTCTACACACACACCTTTACACTCCTTTACACACACACACACACACACACACACACACACACACACACACCTGTACACTCCTTTACACACACACACACACACACAGACACTTCTCCACACACACCTGGACACTCCTCCACACACACACACACACACACACACACACACACACACACACACCTGGACACTCCTCCACACTCACACACACCTGTACACTCCTCTACACACTCACACACCTGTACACTCCTTTACACACACACACACACACGGACACTCCTCCACACACACCTGGACACTCCTCCACACACACACACACACACACACACACACACACACACACACACACACACACACACACCCACCCCCCCCCCCCCACCCCCACCCAC
>JAOUQZ010000032.1:11346182-11367447 GCA_028564935.1 Neosilurus hyrtlii | reverse complement strand
TAAGATAGAGGTTCATGTGAAAATGTGTGCATGCTCTTTGGTTTGGCAAATTTAAACATGCCAGTACAAGGAAGAGGGTATCCAAGACATTGAATCATGTTTAAGTATGATTTATTTATTTTTTAAAACAGACAATGAGACGGTGGACACACAGCAACAGATTCGGGGATTTCTCCATCATCCGCGGAGGCTCAGGGTCACAGAAACGGGGGATTCCTGCTGCCCGACTGACCGTGTCCTCACATGCGCTGTGCTGTGCAATTGGTGGCATAAATGACCGCCTGCTCACAGGCATCCTCACAAACATCAGCGACTCAATAAATGCATTGGTGAATGGTTAAAATCACCATTGAGCACAGTGTCAGTTTGTATTTCCCAACCATGCTGTTACTCGGGATGTACGAATCGTGTGTTGAACCAGAAAACCTTGCCACACTGTTAGTTCATTGCATTTGCGCATCACATGTGATCTGTACAGTGATCGAATGAAATGCCGATTATATTATGAAAACCGGCTCTCGCTGCAAAATGCACTTTAATCAACTCTGAGGATTAATGGTCACATTATAAACAGTTTTCCAGCATCACCTCTAAGTGTCTCCAAAGCAGCAGAAACATGCATACGCTAGCCATGAAGTTGGCGTGAGGCACCGCACATTTCCACGGACATTTCACTCTTGATACATCTGATACATCTTTGCCGTGGGAAAGGGCGTATGCAGCGTTTTTGTGCGTACGCACCCTTTGTACATGAGGCCCCTGGGCTTTGCCACTGCTTACAGAAAAAAATTACTTTTAATCAGTTCTTAGTGATTTATTTAATAAAAGTCATTTACATACCAACCCAGTCAGAGAAAACTATTCACTCTTCAGAACTGGATGTTTATTAAATTGCTTGAATTTATTACATTTTCTCTTGGAGTGATGATTCCCATCACACTATGCCATCAATGCCATTCTGAATGATTACATCCTGCAAAAACCCTACTGTGGAGACATGATGTCATTCTTCACTCCTCTATACCGCAAAACAATGTTTCGGTTAATAAACAGGTTTTATTCATATTTACACTGTTTGATGATCCAGAACCAATGAATGCTGATTAGCAGCAAGTTTTTTACCATGTACACACAGGCTGAGTTTACTGTAGTGAGTATCAAATACACAACAAACAGAAGTTCATGTTTAAATAAATAATATCTATAAATATAAATTAAGTATAGGTATAGAAGTGCAGAGTTGGCACGTCTGCCCCACAACAAGAAGGTCACAGGTTTGATTCGTAGGTTTGGGGTGTTTCTGTGTGGAGTTTGCGTACATATTCTCTCTCTCTCTCTCTCTCTCTCTCTCACACACACACACACACACACACACACACACACTCTGTCTCACCTGCACAAACACACACCTGAATGTGAGAGTGTGTGTACACATGTAATCTGTATGGAAGGAATCTCCAGTGTCAATGCATTGTTTGCATTGTTTAACTTCAAGTTGAAGATTTTTCTAAAATTGTCTGAATAAAAATACTGGGTTACACTTAGAACCTTGGAAACACTGTAAAATCCCTAATGGTTCTGGAATTATAAATCACAGTAGAAAATGGGAGGAATGTAAATGAATCACCCAGAATATTCAGATCCAGTGCTTTGATTCTTCATCATTCATATCTCTGAAATGATTCATGTTTAACTGTTTATTCCAACAATAAAGAGTCCCAAAGAAATTTCAAAGAGATTTTAATGTCAAAAAGTTCAAACTCTTACAGAACCCGAGCATACCAAACAGCTCCAGAACCCTCATCAAAGGGTTGTTCATCATCACAGACATAAAACAAACCATCCAGTGACTCATCACTTCAAACAAAAAACAAACAGAAGATGCATTTTCCTCATGAAGTGCAGATTAAACGCCGTTAGCATGCCGTTCAGGTTAAAGTTCACAGCCGTCTCTCCAGTACGCAGGTCGATTGCTGGTTAAAAAAAGCTTGGAGATGATTCATGAATCAGTTAAAGAGAAACGTGCATTAGAAAAAGGAGAAGATACAGAGGAGCTCATTTACACGTGGAACTGTACAGGAATAATTACAAACTGCTTGAGAACAGCAGGTCTTAGCCTACAAAGAACACACACACACACACACACACACACACACACACACACACACACACACTCTCTCTCTCTCACACACACACACTCTTTCTCTCTCTCTCTCACACTCACACACACACTCTCTCTCTCTCACACACACACACACACACAGGTCACACTTTAGTTTTTTAATGAAATAATCCCTTTTTTTGGCTTTGCACCTCCTCAAGAGGTTAAAGAGACTGAAGTTCAAAACGAATGAATAAACGATGAGAGAGCGGAGGTGAAGGGAATGGTTCTGCTGGAAGATAAAAGGTTCCATGACCCAAACTATACTTGATCTGCTGAGTATGTTCTACACACTCGGCCCAGAAGTAGCGGTTCAGTTCAATAACACTAACAATAAGCATGCAAATTAAATTGGAACATAATCATCATCATATTAAATACTTCAAGCTCCACCCTCAAATTTAAGGCCTCGCCCCCTACCTGAGCCTGACGCTGGTGTGGAGTGACACCAAACTGTGTGCTGAGGGAGAAAGTCAGGATCCACGGCAATAAAGTGGAGGCTGTGAGCGTCAGTTCTTCGTTAGCGACATTAGCATCACAGACACAGTCAAAAAGGTAAAAGGGGAAACCTTTTAGGAAGGTTACAATCCAAACTGTTCCTTTACCTGCTCAAAACCCAAACTAGAGTATACAGGTTCCATAAGGGTTCTCCATATTTTTCTAACTTTCTAAATAGGTTCTACACCAGAACAAGAGGAAAAACCCCCTTCTGGTGTAAGATGAAATTGTTTTTGATGTTGCATTGAATAAATATCTTTGTGGAGGTTTCTCTGTGGTAAAGGTGGAACCAATCAGATAATGGTTCTTACCTTCCTGAGAGGTTATAGTTTGGAACACTTTCTGATCAGTAAACGTCTTGTTTTATAGCTCTTTAAGAACCTTAAAGAGTTCTTCCAGAGGAACAGCTCAGTACCCTTTAAACATTCTATATCTGACCTTTTACTCTGAAGCACTCAACACATGAAGAACACGCTTGTCTTCAACTCACTACACGTTAACTTACAGGTTTTTCAGCATGGAAAGTTGCTACTTACTTTAGTAAAACCATAGAACAGATTTCAAAGTAGAGTGCGCAGGGAAAGCTTGTGATTGGTGAGTTTTGATGCATTATAACTTGAGATAATAATAATAATAATAATAATAATAATAAAAGCTAAACAATATAATAAATATATTAAGAGTCTTTTTAGGAAGTAATTATTTGAGACCTGTATCTGGACTCTCTCTCACACATACACACAAACACACACACACACACACACACACATTTGCTTTTTCTAAGAAATTAAATCCCTCCCAGATCTTATTTTCTATAAAAATGTGCGTTAGATTACAGGGATGCAGTGTTGTCTTTACAGAAATTTGGTTTACATACATTAAAGAAAAACAAACAAACAAAAATGTAATAAAATGAATAGCAGATGAAATTCTCATGTTTTTAATGCCCTGAAATTCTGTTTGTACTTTAATGGAGGATTAGTTTATAATCTGATAATGAGTCAAGATTAAGCAGGCAAAATGCTACAGCTAATTCCTCTTACAATGGCTAATATGTTGCATGGTGTGTGTGTGTGTGTGTGTGTGTGTGTGTGTGTGTGTGTGTGTGTTGTAGTTGAAGAAAACGTGGCTAATCAAGAAACTGCAGTTCCTTTTTCACTCTGGTTTTGTTTCATCATTTTTTTTATGATGTTTTGTTTTTCAGTCTTTTACAAACAGCGTCCAGTGAAATTGCTCCATTGGGTTATCATCAACCATGAAAAAAGAAATGGAAGAAAAATACTGTATTTGAGTCTTCAGTTGACTGCTGATTCTATAAAAGCTGATGCGAATATCATTTGAATACTTACATTTGATTGGTTAAGTGATAAATGATTGTTTTAACTTTTTTCTTTACTTCACGCTTCACATCTCTGATGGGTGCTGGCAGTCACATGTCCTGATTACTCCCAGCAGGGGCAGGGCTTAATGTAAATTTATTCAGCAATTCACAAACTTTGTGAAAACCTTGTGTAAAACCTTAGTGTGTTTATTTATTTGCTATCACATGCAATAGTTTATCTAACGCTAACATATTTAAGCTAATTAGTAGATGTTAGCTCTTGTGCTGCATGTGGTTAGCTTAGCAACTGCTGTGTAGTCCTGAACATCTTGTGCTAAAATTATATCGAGCTAGATGAATGAAAATTAGGTGATGGTGTCACATCATTAAGTTTGTGAGTGGCTGATTGACTGGGTACATTTAACCTAAGCTCCGCCCATGGTGATTCAGAGAGACCTGTCAGTCAAAATCAGGATGTGCATAGTGGTCCTTCCTGACATCATAAATACTACTTATTGGCGGAAAGTGCCCAAATGGCTACGTTTTGTTTATTTATTTAATTTTCTAAAACTTTAAGTTAGCTTGCTACGAAACAATACCACGATAATGTTATTTGAATATGTTAGCTAAACATAAACAGCTAGCGAGATAGTAGCTCATTGAAATGGGGTAATAAATACATCTAACTTATTAGCATTGTAGCATTAAACCAGGTGAAGTCTATTAGTTAGCTTACAGCCACACTAGATAAACAAGTTATCTCAATACTGTAAATTTCGCTTCTTTCTGGAAGGATGATGTCAGAGGAGACCACCGGGTCCAACACACCAGGTTCAGTTCTGTAAAAGTGCTCTCTCACTCGACAGGAGGCCCAACATGCTTCTCCTTATGTACTTCTAAAGTCTTTTAAAAAGCCCTAAATTAATTCAGTTCATGAACTCAGTTTCTAATCCTCTTTTTCAGATTATTTCCATCTGCAAGAGATCAAACATGCAATGTTGAACAGTTTTTTTTCTTCAGTTCTTTAAAGTCTGGGAGACATTCCAGAATCCTGAAATTCAACATAAACTGGTGAGGACTGTTACTCCGGGTTTGAGTTTGTGGCTCAGGAACAGATTTATTGTGCAGGTGAGAACTGGTAGCTCAGGTGTGTACTGGTATCTGAGCTGAGAACTGCTCAGGTGAGGACAGGTAGCTCAGAGTACATGGCTGGGGTGTAACCTCATTGTGCAGGTCGTTACTAGTACATCATGTGAGAAACTGTAGTTCAGGTGAATTAGTAATTTTTATTAAGAGTTGGTATATGATATTGATATCTCTGGCAGCGGTTCAGATCTCAGGTGGGAATTCTTATGTCAGGTGAGAGTTCGTAGTTTCAGATTTTGTTGAGTGAGATCTCACATATTAATTTCTCACTTGGTGTGAATTCCAAACTTGTAGTGCACGTGGGAGTGGCTTAGCTGTGATTTTGTAGCTAAGATGCCGATTGGTAGCTCAGGGGAGAACCAGCAGCTCAGGTGGATACCCATACCTTAGGTTTATGATTCCTAATTGTGAAGGAAGTTCCTTTCTCCAGAGTAGATTCATATTCCAGGTACAGACTTGTAGTTCAGTTGTGTCAGGTATCAGGTGATCTGGCCGAACTTGTTGTTTATATATTAGGAGTAAGTGCAAAGTTCAAAAGACCTCATTTGTTGGATGCAAATTCAAAGCTCAGGTGCAAATTTGTATCTCAGGTGCGAGTATGTATCTCAGGTGCGAGTTTGTATCTCAAATACGGGTTCGTATCTCAGGTATGAGGGTACGGATTCGTATCTCAGGTATGAGTTATTATCTCAGGTGCGAGTTCATATCTCAGGTGCGAGTTCATATCTCAGGTGCGAGTTTGTATCTCAGGTATGAGGGTATGGGTTCGTATCTCAAGTATGAGTTTGTATCTCAGGTGCGAGTCCATATTTCAGGTGCGAGTCCATATTTCAGGTGCGAGTTCGTATTTCAGATGCGAGTTTGTATTTCAGGTGCGAGTTGGTATCTTGGGTATGAGTTCATATCTCAGGTGCAAGTTTGTAGTTCAGGTGTGAGTTCGTATCTCAGGTGCGAGTTCGTATCTCAGGTGCGAGTTCGTGTCTCAGGTACGAGTTCGTGTCTCAGGTACGAGTTCGTATCTCAGGTACGAGGTTGTATCTCAGGTGCATGTTCGTATCTCAGGTATGAGTTCATATCTCAGGTGATCCTCACAGGAAAACTTCCCTGCGTGATAGTGTCAGGCATGACGTTGTTTTGAAGTCTCCGCCCCCTGCGCGGGTCAGTGGAATAGCCTCATGCTGGCGGGGTACTTCTGAGTCATCACCATGGCACTGGCTTCCAAACTTAGCGCTGCTAAAGGTGTCGTATGATGCTGACGTCATCTTGCGGTTCAGAAGGTTCCGATTATGATCTCCGATGTTCCTGTTGCGGTCACCGTGGCGACGGCCTGCAAGGGGATCACCATTGGCCAATGGACTGCGTGTGTCCTCAGCTCCGCCCCCTCCACTGCCTTGGTCCGAACCATCATCCTCATCTCCCTCTTCGTCCTCTTGATCGCTGTTGTCGTGATTATTGTTGTCGTCGCCTGCTGATGTGAAGCTGGACATGCTTTGTCGCAGTGCACCATTGCCCTGGAGTCTCCGTGGTGATGACTGCACAGGCATCCAGCACGTGTCTGAGTGGCCATATTCACCACAGTCACGCGTACATTTTCCTGTCAATGCCACATCAGGAAGCTGCCTCGAGTCTGAGAGAGGGAGAGAGAGAAAGTGTGTGTGAAAGAGAGAGTATGAGAGAGAGAGAATGTGTGTGTGTTTGAGGGAAGAGAGTTTGAGAGCGAGAGATAGAGAGAGAGAGAGAGGAGAGAGGTTGTGTATAAGAGAGAGGGTGAGAGCGTGTGTGTGTGTGTGTGTGTGAGAGAGAGAGAGAGAGAGAGAGAGAGAGAGAGAGAGAAGGAGAGAGTGTGTGAGAGTGAGAAAGTATGAGAAAGCAAAAGAGAGTGAGAGAGAGAAAGTGAGATAGAGAGAGAGAGAGAGTGTGTGTGTGAGAGTATGTTACCGAGAGAGAGAATAAGGCAAGATAATGAGTATGAGCAGGGACACAAGGAAATTAACAAAATAGAAGAATAAACAAAAGAGGAAGAAAATGACAGGTGATAAAAGAGTGAGAGGCATGGAAAAAAATGAGAATTTCAGAGTTAAAAGTGGAGGGAGAGAGAGAGAGAGAGAGAGAGAGAGAGAACGGAGACCGCATCTCTGCCCTCTAGTGGTGATACAGGAGAATTACAGTTCCCAATCTGAAATTTAAAACAAAACTACTAACTCTGTGTGTGTGTGTGTGTGTGTGTGTGTGTGTGTGTGTGTGTGTGTGTGTGTGTGTATACCGTTCTCCACATGTTCCTCCTCCCCCACACTACCCTCGGGGGTCGTTCTCTCATATCCGTCTTCAGGAAGAGACAGGACGCCGATCTTACTGCTCTTACTGCTCGGTGTCTCTGACTCGTCCACGCCGCTGTCATAGCAACCAGCATCTGTCGCCACGGAGAACGTCACCCTGCGCAAAGGCTGAGGACACACACACACACACACACACACACTAGATGTAACAGATGAATAACACTGTGTAACACAGTGAAGTTTATAAAGGCTGTGAAATCGAGGCTGCTGTAGAGCTGGTGAGAAACTGCGAGGAGCCGCAAGGAACTGCGACTATTCCACGACAGCAAGAGAAAGAACACAGTGAACTTGTAGAGAGAAAATAGATTTTTTTTTCATATATAACACTGAAACAATACAGTTTTTATCCTGTTTCATTATCAGGTGATAAAAACTCCGCTATAAGAAATTAGATCAAATATTTAATAAACACTTAAAGTGTAAGACCCCTATCAATAACCGTTTGAGGTATCCACCCTCCACGCACTCTTCCCGCTGATACTCTTCTTATTGTTAGTGCAGTAGCCCAGTAACTTGGGCAAAATGTCTATTTTATACAATTAAAAACGAGATTAAAAGTGAATAGAAAGAGAAGTGTTTTAATCTCTCTGCTCGAAGCCAGTGTGTCTGCTCTGCAGCGAGAGTGTGTATATTGGTATGTATAGAATAAAAATTCAGAACATTTTAAGAAACCCTGTGCTAACTCTTCACGATTGTCCCACTGGGTTCCGATCTTCACCAGAACACTGTGGTGCTCATGCTTTGGTTCACACATGAACATTAAAACTCATAATTGCGCATCTCTCACTCTGTGCATGCGCATCACAACATATAAATCAGACTTCACTGCTCTTTCCAAATCAACACGACATTTCTCTCATTAGATGTGAAATGCTGGTGACTAAATCAGTTAAGTAACAGTTCAGGGGCCTCATGTACAAAGACTTGCGTGGAATTCCTACCGAAAAATGGCATATGCTTAAATCCAGAAAATGTTGTACGCACAAAAAAATCCAGATGTATGAATCTGTGCGTACGCATGAATCCAAGCACGTTTCCTTTGAACATCCGAATCAACGTGGAATTGAGCGCACATGTAAGAGTACCCGACTCCTCCCTGTCCACGCCGCTATTTAAATATGCAAATCATATTTAAATGAACCCTGCACCAGAGATTCCCCTCTTCGCAGGATCACGCAAGAATGTACTGTTTGGCACGCTGTCCTCCGGCATTAACAACAAACACAGGAGGTCTGAGTGGGAGAGAGTGTATGAGGCCGTCAATGCTGTGGGGTTGGAAAGGTGTACACACACGGAGTTAAAAAAGAAGTGGTCAGTTAAAGGTAGCCGTTGAGCGGAGGACGGCTGCCCACCGCCAAAGTCTGACCCAATCCATCGGGGGGGGGGGGGGGGGGGGGGGGGGGGGGGGGCAGGAGTGGAGGACTCCCCACTTGAGCAGCTAGTCGCCGCAGTCATAGGTGACACTGCTCTTTCAGGGGGGGTTAGAGTGCATGTGGGGTCTTTGATCACCCCCAAGCTCACAGCCCTGTTAAGATAGAGGTTCAGGCGGAAATGTGTGCATGCTCTATGGTTTGGCAAATTTAAAAATGCCAGTACAAGGAAGAGGGTATCCAAGACTTTGAATCATGTTTAAGTATGATTTATTTATTAATTTAATAAAACAGACAGTAAGATGGAGGACACGCAGCCACAGGGATTCCTCCATCATCCGCGTCACATGTGATAGCGTCACAGAAACGGGGGATTCCTGCTGCCTGCTTGACTGGCCATGTCCTCCCCATGCTGTGCTGTGCAATCGGTGGCATAAATGGCCACCTGTTCCTAGGCATCCTCACGAATATCAGTGACTCAGTAAATGCATTGGTGAATGGTTGAAATCACCCATCAGTGCCAGCTTGTAGTTCCCAACCATGCTGTTATGAATCGTGCGTTGAACCAGGAAACCTTGCCACAATGTTAGTTCATTGCATTTGCGCATTAAATGTGATCTGTACAGTGATCGAATGAAAATGCTTCCTGTTGACATAAATTCCTCCTGTGATGGCGCAATGTGTGTGCAATGTGTGGTACAATGTGTGTAGCAATGTGTGTGCAGTCGACAGCACTGATTACATTATGAAAACCGGCTCTAGCTGCAAAATGAGCTTTGATCAACTCTGAGGACTAATGTTTACATTATAAACAGTTTCCCAGCATTACCTCTAAGTGTCACCAAAGCACCAACAGCTGCAGAAACATGCGTACGCCAGCCATGAAGTTGGCGTGAGGCACCGCACATTTCCACGGACATTTCACTCTTGATACATCTGAACTTTGCTGTGTGAAAGGACATACGCAACGTTTTTGTGCGTACGCAACCTTTGTACATGAGGCCCCCGTTCATCAAATTAGTAATTAGGATTGCTTTATGAAGAGGTTAAATATTGCAGTTAAAGTATAATGCCTGTGTGTTTATATTCACATCAGCTTTTTCTTATTATATTTAAAACTGAACTTTCATGTCTTATTATTCACCTCTTTCTTTTTTTCCTTTCTCTTAGTATTATTATAATTCAAAACCTTGCTTTTTCATTCACGATATTCTCTTTTTCTTCTTCTTAATATTGTTATTATTATTATTCACTATTCTGAATAACACTCACTATATTTTAATCGGTGTATTTAATACCATACTACACTCCTGTTGTTTTTGTTGGTACAGTTGTGTGAAGTGGATGTTGTCTGTTAAAGCTTATAATGTATAATGCCATTTGAATTTAGAAATTGTTTGGTCCTATATGTCATGATATAATGCAATGTACTAATGTTATCATCAGCATCTTCATCTTTTTCTGCTTAATCCCGGGTTGGGTTGCAGGGGCAGAAACCTAAGCAGTGAGGTCCAGACGTCCCTCTACCCAGCCACTTCCTCCTGCTCTTCCGGGTTCCCAGACCAGCCGAGAGACGTAGTCCCTCCAGCATCACACCTGGGAGGCATTCAGGAGCCATTCTAATCAGTTGCCCGATCGAGCCACCACAATTGGCTCCTCTCAACGCAAAGAGCCCTCAATGCCTTGGCTATGCCTAGAAATTCTATCCGTAAATATTATAAACAGAACTGGTGACAAAGGATAGCCTTGGAGAAGTCCAACCCCAACTGGAAACGATTTCGACATGTTGTTACCAATGCGGGCCAAGCTCTGGCTCTGGCAACACAGACACCGAATGGCCCATATCAACGGGTCCAGTATACCATATTCCCAGAGCACACCCCAAAACATAACCCAAGGGACATGGTCGAAAGCCTTCTTCAAGTCCACAATGCGCATGTGGAAAAGTTGGGCAAACTCCCATGACCCCTCCAGAATCCTGTATAGTGTGTAGAGTTGGTTGAGGGTGCTGTGGCCAGGATGGAAACCACATTGTTCCTAATGAATCCGATGTTCAACCATCAGCTGGATCCTCCTCTCCAGTACTCCTGATTAGACTTTCCTGGGTAGGCTGAAGAGTGTGAGTACACGATAGTTGAAACTGGAGCTGGTCCCCTTTTTAAAAAAGGGGAACTACCACCCCGGTTTGCCAATCCAGAGGTACATCCTCTGATGACCATGTAATGTTGCAGAGATGTGTAAACCAACATGGTCCTACAACATCCAGAACCCTGAGATATCTCTAATGTTATTTTACATTTACAAAATACAATATATGCACTTCGATGTAGTTTACATCGTACTTTACTGCATGTGTAGCTTTTAATGTTATTACTCGTTTTTCAAGCCATATTTCTTCGGCCTCCCATTTGGGACTGCTTTCGTGACACGGCCTCCATTCCAAATGAATTGAATAGCCCTAATGTAAATAAGTACTGATCAGTCGACTTTATATGTTACGCCAGTACCAAGAACAGATAGACCCAAATGCAGGACAGGGACGATAAGATCAGATGAAAATAAGGATCCTTTATTAGGAACACGGAAAACGTGAAAGCACTATTCTCCAAGACGGCACAAGCTCTCTTCGTGAAGACGCAAGCGCTCACTCAATGATGGCCCAAGACGATCTGGCCATCGGGACAAGGTAAGCGGCCCCCTTTTATCCTCCGGTGGGGATGAGGAACAGGTGAGCTAATCATGGCGGAGCCTGTAATCAGAAACACACACACAGGAGAGGAGAGAGCAGATCAAACAGACAGACATGACTAAGTCCTATGGCGGGACCTCAAAGTACCCCCCCCCTTAGGACCGGCTCCTGACGGTCCCAGTATCTCAGAATGCTGTCTGTAGAAGTCATCCACTAGAGTGTGGTCAGCGATAGAGCTTGCTGGTATCCAGGAGCGATCCTTGGGACCGTAGCCCTCCCAGTCAGCCAAGAACCATCTCCCCTGACCTCTCTTGCATACCACCAGAAGACTCTTGACCGGATAGGCTGGGCCATCCTCCACCATCTCAGGTGGTGACGGGGGACTGGTGGGTGGCACCAGACGGCTCTGAGGGGGAGGTTTGCGCCTGCTAGTATGTCCCTCATTGTCAACACCAGCACCAGGGACCTCTTTAAGCCTCTTCCTGGAACTGAGAGTCCCTTTTCTAAGGAAATGTTCCAGGATGTCTTGAATGGCCTTCCTATCCTCGAATTCTGATTCAGACTCAGACTCAGATTATGAAGAACTCGTTGAGCGTGGACGAGGGGAATCTTTCTGTGGCTTTTCTTTTTTTCGTCTCATCCTCTTCTTCCCCGTCTTTGTCTTGGCCTGTGATTCCTGATCTGATTCCACAACAGATTCAGAGCTGTTATTTCTTACAGCCCACCTCTTCTTGCGTCTTTTTTTGATTACTATGGATTTACATGGCCTCTCCTTCTTTGGTGCTACCCCCACATGATTGGAAGGAGAGCTCGACTTGTATCGGTGGGACAGGGCATCAGGCTTGGCATTCAGGGAGCCCGACTCCAATACAGGGCTTGCCTTACCCTTCAGGGATTCATGAACATAAGGGGATGCGGCTAGACAAGATGAACTACAGGCGGGGTCCCAGCTCCTAATTGCCCCCGTCTCCCAGATAATGTGAGGGTTGTGAGCCCTCAGCCAAGGGAACCCTAGTACGAGGGGGTGATGAGGGCGATCTAAGAGGTGGAACAAGATGGATTCCATGTGATCCCCGCCAATAGACATGAGGAGGGTCTCTGTCCTGTGGGTAACCTGGCTTAGTAGCTGGTTGTTCAGTGCACGGGCGGTGACTGGTTGGGCGAGTGGCCTCTCCTTGATGCCCAACATCCTGGCTAGAAAGTAGGCCATCAGGTTCTCATCGGCCGCTGAATTGATGAAAGCCTGGATGGAAATAGCTTTGCCCTTGATTAGCAGAGATACAGCAGTCAATGTACGAGGAGGAAAATGTGTGCATGTGTCTCTGCTTACCCGTGCACTCCTTAGGCCCAGTGAACCGGATCCCTTGGCCGGACAAGAATCTGCTCAATGGCCGGCCTGCCCACAGTCATAACACGCTCCCATCCTCTGGCGGCGTTGGCACTCCTTCGGGCTTAACTTGGCGCGTCCTAACTGCATGGGCTCCTCCAGGACGGGAGGGGGCGCTAGCTCCGCGCTGGGTGGCGAAAACACCGGTGACCCAGGGCGAAAATCTCGGTGCGCAAAGGTCCCCCTAGCGGCTCAGCGCCAATCCGACTCCCTCTCCTGAAGCCGTTTATCAATTTTGGATTGCCAGGTCAACTAGATCCTCGAACTCAGCTGGAGTTTTGTGAGGGGCGAGGTGGTCCTTGATCTCCTCACCGAGCCCGCTGACGAAGGCATCCTTACTGGCCGCGGAATTCCAGCAGCTGTTGGCTGCCAGAGTGCGGAACTCAATGGCGTAATCGATCACCCTCCGAGAACTTTGTCTCAATCCGAGAAGAGCCCTGGAAGCTTCGTGAGCCAGGGAGGAGTGATCTAACATTCTGGTGAGTATATCCTTGAATACCTGGCAACTTTGACATACCACTGCGCCTCCAGCCCATTCCGCTGTGGCCCACGCCACTGCTCTTCCCGAGAGATGGGAAATCATGAACGCCACCTGAGCCTGTTCGGTGGCAAAGGCGGCTGGATCATTCTGGAAGTGCAGCTCACACTGATCTAGGAAGGAGCAGCACTTCCCGGATTCTCCAGAAAACTTATCGGGCGGGTCGAGGCGAAGGGGACAAGGCGTGGGGGTTACTGGAGGCAGGGTGGCAGCGGGCGGGACCTCACAATATTCACATAGGTACTGCAGGGTTCATGAGTATTATAACCAGTAGGTGGTCCTTTAATTTGTTTTCAACCTATAAAATGCAGATGTTCTTAAAAACAGTGATTTTGACTGAATTAACAGCAGTATTGAAGTGTTTCATCACAGAACGGTGACACTGTTTAATCTCCAACACATTACAGAGACTTACAGAGACTACAAATTATTAAAGAAATTTTAATCTTATATTAACTATTTGCTGCATTTTATTTCTTTACCTGACTGTGAGGTATAGTAACGTGTGTGTGTGTGTGTCTGTGTGTGTGTGTGTGTGTGAGTGAATGATCACAGACTTCAGTGTGAAACAGTATACACTGTCACACTGAGCATGTTCATGCCTTTGAAGTCCTCTTTGAAATGTAGAAATTATTTCGTTTATTTTAATTGCACCTGTGTCAACACATCAGCTCATTGACACACACATAATGAGGATTAAAACGTGTGTGTGTGTGTGTGTGTGTGTATGTATGCGTTATAGTGACTGTGTCTGTGTGTCTAGATGTTCATCACAGAACATCTAGAAACATTTTTCAGTTTTCAGAGTTGTAATAAAGAGTTTTTACAGTTAGTTTCATATATTTATTACATTAAAGTAAATACAGTTTTGGTAAAGACTGTTCCAATAAAAGTCAGTGTAATATTTTGTTAAAGAACACATTATCAGCTCAGTACACTTTTACAAGTTCTACTCAAACCGTTACTATTCTACTACACCTTTTTTAAAACTCAGTCTTATTACAACTCTATAACATGTGTTATACCTCCCCGTTAGACCCCCATGTGCTAAAACCCATGGGCACTAGTAAAAATACTGGGAAGGTTACCTGTGATGTACTAGCATCCCATCCTGGAGGAGTTGAACTCCTAGTCACTTCACACAACAGAAAGCAGAATATGCTCTGAACTGATGAGCCAGTCGAGTCGGGTGTAAAAAGCCCAACAGACTTACCTACGTACAACTGTATTACACCTTGATCCCACCTGTAATATACATCTTTTACATCTCTATTACACCAGTATTTTACCTCTATTACACCTGTACAATACGTCCACTACACCTTTATTAGACCTGTATTACACCTCTATGATATGTGCATCACACCTGTAATGCAACACTAATGTTATAAAAGAGAGATCCGAAAGAAAAAAAAAGGGAAACACATAGAAAGAGAGGCCAGCCAAATGATGAACACTAACAAACGAGTGTCAGGGAGAGAGAACCAGAATGGGGGTGGGGAACATCCCATAATATAAACACACTGGGGATAGAATAGTGTACTATTAATACATAGATACAGGGTGTGTGTGTGTGTGTGTGTGTGTGTGTGTGTGTGTGTGTGTGTGTGTGTTTGTGCGTGCTAAATATCACTGTGCTATTTGATGACTTTTGATAATTTATACATTATTTATGTGCATAGAATTTTAATATTTAGCAAGCTAATTAATGAACCGCCATTTGTTTACATTGAACTGTCCGGTAAAAGTGTTTTTCTTTCATTAGCTCTCTCTCTCTCTCTCTCTCTCTCTCTCTCTCTCTCTCTCACGCACATACACACTCAAAAACACACTTCCTCTCACGTCACTTGCCATTCACATAAAGGTGAGATGAACACTTTCTTGTCCAGAGAGTTCCATTTGGTAAACCCCCACTACCACACACACACACACACACTGCAAGTTTGTCTCAGAATAAAGTGGATTTTGTTTTATTTTGTTTACTGTCAAAATGCATTAATATTAATATAAGACTGTTTCTGAGGCCTCCAGACAATAGGCACACCTGCACACACACACACAGACACACACAGTATTTGAGATGATCATAATCACCCTTAGATGTATTTATTAAGCCCCCAGTATTTTGAAAGGAATTATTACACTATTAGGAAAGTGATTATTTTAAACATATAATCATTTTATCCATAATTTCCAACTCCAAGCTATATAAGCTTGAATACTTATTGGATTTAATGCATATCAGATGATGTGTATTTGTGTAACAAGGGAGGGTGTGGCCTAGGCAGATTAACACCCTATATCAAGGTGAGCATAATTATTAGGCAGATTCTTCTCCTCAGGAACAATGGGCCAAAAAAGAGATTTAATTGACTCTGAAAAGTCAAAAATTGTAAAAAGTCTTTCAGAGAGATGCAGCACTCTTGAAATATCTAAGATATTGGGATGTAATCAAAGAACCATTAAACGTTTTGTTGCAAAAGTCAACAGGGTCACAAGAAACGTGTCGAGAAGCAAAGACACAAATTAACCACCAAAGATTTGAGAAAAATCAAACATGAAGCTACCAGGAACTCATAATCCTCCAGTGCTGCCATATTCCACAACTGCAACCTACCTGGAGTATCAAGAAGTACGAGGTGTTCAGTTCTCAGAGACATGGCCAAGGGAGACTTTTTACAATTTTTGACTTTTCAGAGTCAATTAAATCTCTTTTTTGGCCCATCTGAGCAAGACACATAATCAGTAACGGACACAGAGCTCCACTTCCACTCAGACACCAGCAAGGTAGAGGACCTTTTCAAATCAACTCTCAGACCTACTGCCAATTCTAAAGCAGTAAATTTACAGTGAAAGTAAACAGTACACCTCTCTAAACAGTGTCTGGGTAGCTATGTTTGCAGCTGCACAAAAAATTTATTCTGAAAACTGACTGACTCCGTGAATGGAAGGCTTGTGACTGTTATGAAAAAGAAGCGTGGCTATATTGGTCACTGAGTTTTTTTTTTTTGTTTTTTAATTTCAGAAATGTTTATTTGTATATTTTGAGTTTCTTTATTATTCTCACTTTAAAAGGTGAAAATAAACAAGTGTGATGGAAAAATCTTTGTTTTTCATTTAGTTGCATAATATTTCTGCACACTAATAGTTGCCTAATAATGGTGTACATACAGATATTCTTTTAAGAAAGCTAAAACTTCACTTGAATCGAGTGCCGGCAAATGCTTGTCGGTGTTCTTAACCAAGCTTTTTCCCTCCGATATCAGGGATGTCATTTTTATTTTGTTGTTTTACTTTTTTTTCCCCCTCTTAAAGCAGTTTAGTTAGTTAGTTAGTTTATTCTTTCTTCTCCACTTCAAAGCAGCACACAGAGGGAATCAACAGCATTCTGCTAATATCCTGCTGCTATCCTCAAGTCTTCGGCTAAGGTTTGTTTTTAGCATCATGGCTACCATCCAGCTTGTTCAGTGTGTTGAGTGCAGGATGTTTAGTAATTCTACCTCCATCATTAGTGATTACTTTATCTGTGATAGGTGTATACGAGTTAGCTCTCTGACGGAGAAGACTGTAGCGTTAGAAGTGTGCATCCAGACTTTAAAGAGGGATAGTCAGAGTGAGAGTAGCGTTGTTCCTGTAGCGGGAAGTCTGGGTGCTTAGGCAGAGATAGTAACTGTTAGAACCCGCCAGGGAGTGTGAATCATGTTCTCTCATGTTTGTTCTGGCTCTTTCTCTGTCCAGGTTACCTGAGTCTCTCCAGCCCGGTTGGTAATTACAGGCCCCGCCCTGATCATCCCCACCTGTTCCCCATTAATTGCTCCTGAATAAAGGTCCGGCATCTTCCTCTGGCCCCCTGCCAAATCGTCTTGTGTCGTCACAGAGAATTGTGCTTCTTGTAGCCGCACCACGATCCAGCCGCTCTGGCACAGCACCCTTGTTCACCTAGTTTATCCCTAAGCACCTAAATAAAGAATCACTGCGTTCACCGTATTTCCCGTGTGTCTGTCCTACATTTGGGTCTATCAGTTTCTTGGTATCAGGTCCAACAGCTGCTTCTCTTACCATTCGGCCATGGCTGCCCCAAAGGTTACATTACTACTGTCCTGTTTTTATCTCCCTCACAGAGGTGTTTTCAAAGTGTGAACAAATGGCACCACTGTTAAAATAGCACATCATGATTCTGGAAGAAAGGGTGACAGCTGGTTTATAAATTTGTTTCATTTTCTATGGCATCTTTTAATGCTGTGCAACACTTGTGACACTTACAATGATTTTAAAGTAGAATAGCAGTTTCCCTACGTGACAGGCTTGGTTTGCATGATCACCTGGATAATAGGTTCTGTTTCAGATGCTTATTATGTGTTATTATGGACTGTTCGCTCACTCACTCATTTGCTCAGCCACTTAATTAAATTAGAGTTGCATGGAGGCTGAAGCATGTCTCAGCTGACACTATGCGACGGCCAATACACCCTGAACAGCTCAACAGACCTTCGCAAATATAACACACACCCAACAATTCACACTTACACTCACACCTAGGGGTAATCTGGAACAGCCAATTAGCCTCATGTGGTTGTCTTTAGACTATTGGAGGAAACTGGAGTACCTTGAAAACACGCAAACTCCACACAGTAACACCCAAGCCCAGGACTCGAACCCAGGACCTATATGACAAAAATTGTGGATATCTTATGGTGTCTAAATATAGCCAAGATAAAACCCAATTGTTTGCACCATTTTTGGTCAGTAGAACTCATTGATTCATTTTCTTAAGCCGCTGGACCATTGCAGGGCAAACACACATACAACCATTCACATACTCTCTCACACCTAGGGGCAATTTGGAACAGTCAATTGTGCTTGATACTGGGCATGTTTTTGAAATGTGGGAGGAAACCGGAGTACCCAGAGGAAACCCACGCAAGCACAGGGAGAACATGTAAACTCCATACAGAAACGCCCGAGCACAGGAATCATATTTACTGTGAGATACTCAGGTGAAAATGGCACCTAATATCACTTTTTAGTGCTTCTTTACATAAAAAAATCTAATAACAATTGTTAAAGTGTATTAGCATGAATAACATTTAAGTCTGAGTAATTAGTAATACACTCCAGCTTATGCTAAATGGAGCATTTTCCCCCCTGATGAACCCAGTAAAATGGATTTATCCATTGTGCAGAGTGACAGATAGACTACAGTCAATTCAAAGTGCACTTCAAAGTGCACTACTTTGATACTTGACTGAATGACAACTCTGGATATGACATGCTTTCATGCTTAATGCAGCACCCAAACACAAACACAAAGGATCTGCGTTCTGATTTGAAAATGTCACTGATAAGTGTAATTACAGCCCTGAGATGTATAATTGCTGGAATGAATGACATTTCGCACATTTGAATGTTGGAGAATCCGGTGTGTTTAAAAATTAAAGCCATGATGGTGAAATTGCTCTTTAATATGTACTCTATGGTATTTCTGATAAGAACACATTAATATACCTACTTTTCTCCCTCTTTATCTCCATCTTCTTTTTTTCCATCTCTATATGCGTTCCATCTTATTAAATACCACTTATTGAATCCCTCGTTCCCTCTATAACCCTTTCTCCTGTCTTCCTCCCCAGACTTTATTCACAATCTCACTTCTCCTTTCAGTCTTCTTTTTGTCTTTTGCACACTAAATACACGCCTGCTTCCTAGTTCTCTCCCTCTCTCTCTCTCTCTCTTTCCATCTTCATTACTTTTCTCACTATATATTTATATATCGCCCCTCTCTCTGTGTGATTGTCATTTCTCTCTCTGTATCTTTTTCTTTCTCACTTGATCTTTCTCCTAGACATAAATCTGACAGATATATAATAAAACACTATGTTAATATCTACCCAGTAACATTGACTAGATGCCAAGTTACCTGTGAGTTTACTTCATATAGTTATGATCCCGACTTATACAGTACTAGGTGCACAATTAGCTATTTATTAGATTTTTATGTCAGTTTTATGCAAAATGCTCAGAATGCACTGAATCGTTTTAAACTGAACTTGAAAAGATTCCATTAAATCTCCCTTTTGCTCACATTCAAATTAAATGGATTTTACTGTGCAGCACATTGGTCAACCTTGTCATTAAATGCCTTATATGAATGAAAGTTATTTGACTCATGTAAATAAGTACTCAACAAAAGACAGAAAACACGACTGTTAATGGCTTATAATGGTACATGAGCAGTATCTGGTAAAGAATCAAGAGTGGGTGGAACAATGATTGCACCATTATTGACTGACCTCATTTATTTGATTTGGTTTTTTTTTTTTATTTCCCAGATTTCAGGGACGTGCGGCACAGAGGCGCAGTGGTTAGCATGTCTGCCTCACAGCAAGAAGGCAGTGGGTTTGAGTCCTGGTGTTTCTGTGTGGAGTTACATGCTCTCCCCATGCTTGTGTGGTTTCCTTTAGGCATTCTGGTTTACTCCCACAGTTCAAAGACATGCAAATTAGGCTGATAGGCTGTTCCAAATTGCACCTAGGTGTGAGTGTAAGTATAAATGTGAGTGGTTGTGTGTGTTGACTCTGCAATGGACCGGAGAGCTATTTAGGTTGTACAATACCTTTACCCAGTGTCGGCTGAGATAGGCTCAAGCCTTCTCATGACCCTAGTAGGATAACTGTGTGTGAGTTACTATCCAGGTCCATATGGGCTTTTGCATATAATGTGCACAAAGAGTCCAACTCAACTGAAGAACCCACTGAAACATTTCAGCAGGCTAGTTACATATCTTAAAATGTAATTTAGGGCATGGGATACTGTAGCTCATCAGTCCGCTATAATTCCTTTGAGAAAAATTCATCTTTGTCCACATGACATCACCAGCAGAATATTAGTCCCCTTCCAGAACTCTAAGCTGATCCTCACGAACTTATTGTTTCCTAGCCTGGGTTTACACTGGTGCATGATGTCCGTGATCTCCACGATTTGAGAAAATCGTCATGAGTATAGGGGGAGATACATGACATGTCATGACAATGTTGAAGGAAATTGGTGGATTCATGATGATTGCACTGATTGTGACAATTACTATGCGACGCCAGTAGTGATAGAACGTGGGAACTGTAGTAGAGCTTAACAAAGCAAAACAGACCTTGATGCAGCATTGTAGGGGATCTTGATGAACTTGGAAACAGGATTTTGTTCAAGTTTCATCTCTTGGATGCATGCTGCCTCCTTTTTATACCCCAAACGTGGACCAAGTGTGCTCATAAATCATAGAGCTCCACACTTTTTTGAATAGCTATATCGGATATCGGATATCGTGCCCCAGTGTAAACCCAGGCTCAGGGTTAACTGCGTAACATAATGACTACATCTATAATCCATATTAGTATTGGGATGTAAAGATGAGTGTGAAAGAGCGTTCCAGTGTTCTGTTTTTTTTCTACAGGCAGAAAAAAATAAAAAAACAAAAACAAATAAAAGCAAAACTGAGAGGTGCCAATACATGGGTCAATTACTCCCAGTGTATTCAGCTATGGTGTCAATATGAATTCTGCTATTAGCCAAACAACACAGTGGTATATTCAGAAAGCTTCGGAGCTAATGGGCTAAGAGTCAACAAAGGGTTGACACTGCAAACAGTTTTCTGCTCGATGGAAGAAGATGATTGCCCTAAAAGGACGTTTGTTATTCTGACCATAATAAGAGAAAACACAGCTAGCACTGTAAGGCACTTTACAGATAAACGTGTGTGTGTGTGAGTGTGTGTGTGTGTGTGTGTGTGTGTGTGTGTGTGTGTGTGTGTGTGTGTGTGTGTGTGTGT
>JAOUQZ010000032.1:11325963-11340408 GCA_028564935.1 Neosilurus hyrtlii | reverse complement strand
TTCTTTTCTTCTTGTTACTTTGATAGCTTATTCTTTACATTTTTGGACAGTCGTACTAAGCATTTCACTACATATTGTACTACACTTCTGACGATGACTACAGGAAGTAGTTGAAACATGTAAAGCAGAAAAAAACACAAAACGCTCCTGTCTTTCTAAAAGAATTTTACAAAAAACTATTTTTATATGTTTTGGCTAAGCGTAATGTGTGTTAGCCTGAGCTCGAGACTGTGGTGTGAACGTGCCACATCCACACATTCTTCTTCATGTTCCTCACATTAAGCATGTAGAGTCCCCTGACCTGATCACCTGCTTCCACTGTGTCTCTCCGCACCCTAAACAAGTCTCTGAACCCAGAATGCATTACACTACAGGAAGGATTTTAGTCACATGACCCTGCTGACTTAAGCTCAGACTGCTCTTACTTTCAGCTCTTACTGAAACACAAAAAAAAACATGGGGTTGTATAAAATCTACTGCCGCAAATGAGACGAACATCGCCTGGAGGAAATGATGACGAGTCAAGAAGACAGGAATCAGCAGATCCTTCAACACAACAGCTGCTTCCAAATAAATAAGTACACAAAACAGCACGAGATTTTCCTACAGGATACATTGAGCTGAGGGTGTTGAAAGAATGAAACAATGAAAGAAAGGCAAACCCACAGGTGTAAATACAGCACGTTAATATAAAGGGCATGAACCTGGGTGTGTTGCTATGGAGACAATTGGTGCCATCTCACCTGTTTGTTGTACTTGGTGTTGTGGCAGCTGTAGTCAGAGCAGTGGTCAGAGCTCAGCGACATGGCATCAGCATTCCCATTCCCGTTTCCTGTGAAGGTGTTAGTTGGCGGAAGTTCCTGCACAGCCTGGTGCTTCTTCCCCTCCACCGGTGGCGAGTTGGGCTGCAGATGGACGGCAGGTAACGGAGAGCTTGATTTGTAATGACGTGCCAGGTCAGGACTGGAGCGGTGACGCCGAGCTCCGATACGCTGACTCACTTCCTGTTCCTCTTCTACTTCCTCTTCCTCTTCTTCCTCCTCATCGGCACGTCTGCAGCTGTTCACTGTGACAATCCCGGTGTACAACGAGCGCTCAGATTTGGACCTGATGTCACGTTTCTCTGTGTCGCGCCGTTTTTTCTTCTCAGGCAGTGGCTGTGAGGGTGGGCGGGGCGTGAAGAAATCCTCCTCAGGTTCTTTTTTTCCGGCCTCATAGCCGTTCTTCCCGAGCGCTCCGCACTGACGTGCTGTCAAAACCAGCAGGATGATGAGAACCACAGCAGCGGCACCAGAGAGCACGCCAATCGCCACGCTGAGACGCTGCTTACCCAGAATCCTTTCATTATCAGGGTCGCCTGCAATGTCCAGGGACAGGGGGACCCCCAAACTGCGTGCCACCTGAAGAGGAGGAGCCAGAAAGAGACAAACAAAGTGAGAGATGATGAAACGTAAAAAGTAATATTTTTTTATTTAGAAAAATAAGAATAAGAATAAGGAGTAAGAATTTTTTTTTAAATATTTATTATTAAATAATTTTAATATTATTTGATATTTTATCACATATGTATTTTTCTATTAAAATACTTCTTTTTTACAGCAAGGCAGGAAGAGAGAGAGTGTGAGAGTGAGGAAAAGAGAAAAAGAAAGAGAGAGAAAGAGAGAGAGAAGAATAACAGAGAATGAGAGAAAGAGAGAGCAAGAAAGTGAGACAGAGAGAGAATGAAAAAGAAAGATGGAAAAAGAGAGAGAAAAAGAGTAAGATAGGGAAAAAAAGACAGAGAGAGACAGAAAGAATAAGACAAGGAATGAGAGAGACAAAGAGAGAAAGTAAGAGAGGGAAAGAGACAGAGAGAAAGTAAAAGAAAGAGAGTGAGAGAGATTGGTATGTGCACTCTGATATATTTGCATTCTCGTTTTATGACTCTCTTAGTCTCTCTCACACAGACTGACACACTCTGACACACACTCACACCCACTGACATACTCTGACACTCTCTGACACATACACTGTGGCAGTGGAGCAGACAGAAGCTGAATCAGTGTTCTTCAAAAAGGACATACATATTTTTTATTTTTATTCTTTTCTAAATTTTCATAAAATTAGTACAAATATTTACAGTGCATAAGTAGGCATCAAAAATTCAAATCAAAAACTGAGAAATACGAAAATAAACAGGCACAAGTTTGCCAGGCTTAGTCTAATAGACCCTGCATAAAACTTCGTCATCAGCAGAGACACACACGTACATTCACCACCAACTGTCTCATAATGAGGTCCTGAGGCATAATACAGAGCATAGCTCATAGATATATACACAAAAATATGCAAAACGTGCTATACGAAGATCGCAAGGTATGTCACTGGCTTGCCACGCCCATCTTTGGGAGGTGAACCAATGTAAACAAACAGTTTGAACTTCAATCAATGGGGTGTATATATATATATATATATATATATATATATATATATATATATATATATATATAAAATGATGTGTATGATCACAAGGCAGCAAAAATAGCTGGCAAAAATGGAACTGACAATGCATATTTCTTAATTAAAAATATTAATATTTAGAATGAGTGGTATGCGCAAACATATGCTATCTAGAAAACACCTTTTCCTGTGCTCTAAATAGCCAAGTTAGGCACAGTATAATTAATGGCAAGTGGTGGTTAATGACACTGTGAAAGATAAAGCAGATAAACAGTACATACAACAGTGGCAATGAAGACAGCAACAAAAAAGCGTCAGCACAGCAACAAGATGCCGGCAAATATCTGCCTGCATGCTACGCTTGCGTAAATGTGAGTGTGTCTGCGTCATGGCTCACTCCATGACACACACACACACTCACACTCACACACACACACACACACACACACACACACACACTTTTCCACACACAGTGACACACACACAGTCTAATAACCTCACTGACAAATTCAGACACAAAGTCACACACACACTGACACACACAGTGGCACACAATCACACACTGACACAATCACGCACTGACACACACTCTCTGACACACACCGACAAACTGACCCACCGACACATACTCACAAACACTGACACACTGACATAGAATCACACACACTCTCACAGAATTACACACTATGATACACACTTACACAATGACACATTCTGCCACACAGCCACACACACTGACACACAAACAGTGACACAAACTGACACTCAGATACAGACACACACTCTGACTCAAACTGATACACACACATTGACGTACTCTTACACACAGTGACACATATTCCCACACAGCGAAATACAATAACACACTCTGACACACTGACTCACACAGACACACACACAACTCACACTCACACAGTGACACACTGACACACACACACATACACACTCACACAGTGAGACACTGACACACTCTGACACACAGTAACACACAGCCACACACACTGACACTCACACACACTGACACACACTTAGACACACTCTGACAAAGTGACACACACTCTGACACACTCTGACACACTCACACACCCTGACACACACACACACACAGACACATTCTGATATACACACACAGTGACACAAACTGACACACTCAGATACTGACACACACTCACATTATCACACACTCTGACACAGAATTGCACACTGACACACTCTGACACACATTCACACACTATGATACACACTCACACATTCTGACACAGCCACACACACACACTGAAACACACTGACACTCTGACACACGGACATTTATTAACACACACTGACACTAACACACAGTCACACACTTACACACACTCTGACACAGAGACACACACTTTGACACAAACTGACACACACAGACACACAGACTCACTCAAACAGTTACACAAACTGACACACTCACATACTAACACACACTACCACACTCTGACACACACACACATTATCACACACTCTGACACAGAATCGCACACTCACACACACGCTCAGTCACACAATCAAACACTCTGATACACTCACAGTGACACAAACTGATACACACCGACACACACTCACACTCTGGCACACAATTACTCTATAAAACTATATTTTATATATATGTATATTTTTTGTATCCTATATTTTATTTTATTCTATATATATATATATATATTTTTTTGCATTTTATATTTATACTGACCTTTAAAATCCTTTAAAAAGTTTTAGTTATTGTTATTGTTCTTTTCTTCTTGTCACTTTGATAGTTTATTCCTTACATTTTGGACAGTTGTACTAAGCATTTCACTACATATTGTACTGTGTATAATTTGTATGTGACAAATAAAATTTGAATTTGAACGTGACACACATTCACACCCAGTGACACACAATCACACACACACACACTATGACTTACACTCACATACTCATACAAACAGTGACACACTGACACACTGTCACACACACACACACACACACACACACACAGTGATACATTGACACCCATCCACGCACTGACACAGTTACACACAGTGACACGCAATCACACACAGTGACACAAACTGACACACTGACACTCTGACACACTCACACACAAACAGTGACACAAACAGTGACACAAACTGACACACTTTGACATCACAATCACACATTCGGACACACTAACACACATACACTGACACACACAGACACAAATTCACACACACTGACACTCTCTGACATACACACTCTGACACACATTCACACACACTGACACACTCTGACATACATATTGACACATTCTGACACACAGCCACACTCACACACACTCTCACACACACTCTGAGACAAACTGACACACTCACACACACTGACACACTCACACACACTCATACACCCTGACACACAGTCACACACACTAACACACTCTGACATACACTGGCACACACTGATACACACTCACATACTCTAACACACACTGACACTTACACAGTGACACACACCCACACACTGATGCACTCTGGCACACACTTACACACAGTGACACAAACTGACACACAATCACACACTCTGACACACTAACACACGTACACTTACACTCATACACACCCACTGACACACAATCAAACACTCACACACACTGACACACTCTGACACTCATTCACACACAGACACACACTCTGACATACACACTCTGACACACATACTGACATTTTGACACACACTTACTCACACACTGACACACTCACACACACTGACAGACACACATACACTCTGACACAAACTAAAACACAGTGACACACACTCACAGACACTCGCACACTCACAGATACACATTCACACAGAGTGACACACAATCACACGCTGACATACATTTACACACTCTGACACACACAGTGACACAAACTGACACACTCACACACAAACTGACACAATGTCACACACTCTGACACACACTGATACACTCACATACTCTGACACACACTGACACACTCACACACAGTGACACACACTGATGAACTCTGACACACAACCACACATTTACACACAGTGACACAAACTGACACACAATCATACACAGAAACTCACACACAATGACACACAATCACACTCTGACAAACTGATAAACACTGACATACAATCACACTCTGACAAACTGACACACACTGACACACACTCAGACACACTCTGATATACACTCGCAAACGCTGACACATATTCATACACTCTGACATGCACTCACACTCAGTGACACACTGACACACAATCACACACTGACACACACTGACACACAATCACACTCTGACACACACTGACACACTCTGACATACACTTACACACCACACAGTGACACACACTGACACACATGCAGACTCTGATACACACTGACATACACTCAAACACACTCACACACACTGACACACATGCTCACAGGTGTGTGTGAGTGTGTTAGTGTATCAGAGTGCATTAGTGTGTGTCAGTGTGTCAGTATGTGCCACTGTGTGTGAGTGTGTTAGTGTGTGTGACAGTGTTAGTGTGTCAGTATGTGTCACTTTGTGTGAGTGTGTGTTAGTGTGGGTCAACAGTACATTACATGATAATTTATTTCACAACTTAACACATTTTGACAGTTTTGTAGTTTGTAGTTTTATAGCGTGACACACTGTTACGTTAGCTGCCGGTAATGAAGCACCACATAGTTCAATAGTTTCCTGTCACAGACCACAATGCACCTCTGTGTTCCGTTCCCCTCACCCCCCAACACACATACACAGTGAATGTGTCCGAACTTGATTCAGATTCAGGCCGAGTTCATTGGCGACTCCTACTGTCTGTTATACAGCGTGAACAGGCAGCGTTATCCTGCGTGTGTAGCGATCATTGTTCCAAACAAACACAAAAGGTTCATCACTCATTCTTCTTGACTCCATTCTTTTATTCAGTTACACACTAATCCTTTAACACGACTCAACAGAATCAGTCAAGGCAAGGGTCAGTGTCCAAAGTGTACTTCATCTGTGGGTGAACAAGACTTCCCATAATTTTATAATTTTATATATATAAAATACCTTCTTTATGATTTTTTGGGTGAAAATGTAGGAAATAAGTACCAAAAAATAATTCCGACAAGTATATTGAGGTAAAAGTATGGCTAACAAACAAAAACACTGAAAATACCAATTTTTCAGAAAAACTGAAAGGTGTCGCAAATTAAATTTTTTTGAATGAATGAACTTCAAACCATATTTAATGGTTCAGCGTGTGAAGAAATAAAAAAGAAAGTGATGATTATACAACTAACAAAATGAAGATAAATCAGAAACCAAGTACTATTCAGGTATTTATTTCATGTAATATTGAATCATATTGTTGAAAATAAGTAAACAAACAACAATATATAGTAATAACAAAAATAACACACTTTTTTTTGAGAAAAAAAAGTCAATATTTATTGGGGCCACCGGCATAGTGTTCACATATTTTTTAATTTCTTCACTCGCTAAACCATTCCATGTGTTTTGAAGATCATTCATGCAACAACATGTAGAGGGATGCTACACTGCTGTTCCAACAAAAACATTGAACAAAACGTTCTGGGAAAAACAATCTAGCATATCACCAAACCTGCTGGGCTAACAACCCCAAATCCATACCCTGGCTTTTGTCCTCTCTCTCACTCATTCACCAAACTATTTAATCCTATTAGGGTTGCAGGGTGGATGGAGCCTATCTCAGCCAACTCTGGGTGAAGGAGGGGTACTGAACAGCTCAGCAGACCGTCATGGGGCCAACACACACAACCGTTTACGCTTATACATTCACACCTAGGAGCAATTTGGAAGAGCCAATTAGCCTAATGTGCAAATTTTTGGACTGTGGGTGGAAACCGGAGTACTCAAAGGAAACCCACGCAAGCAAGAAGAGAACATGCAAACTCATCAAACACCCTGGCCAAGCCCAAGACTCGAACCCAGGACCTTCAGATGAGAAGTTTTCCAATGAAAAAATACAGGGAGGATCCCCTTCAAATCAAGACAATGGTAAACAATTTTAGTTTGTAATATGTAATGGCATGGTGATGTAGTGGTTAGCACATCTGCCTCACAGCAAGATGGTCCTGCGTTCAAGTCCCGGGCCCAGCAAGGTTGTTTCTCTGTGGAGTTTGCATGTTTTCCACATGCATGTGTGGGCTCTCTTTGGGTACTCTGTTTTCCTCCCACAGTCCAAAGACATGCAGATTAGGTTAATTGGCTGTTCCAAATTGCCCCTCGGTGCAAAGGTAGGTGTGAATAATTGTGTGTGTTGGCCCTGTGACAGTCTGGTAAGCTGTTCAGTATGTACCCCACCTTCATCCAGAGTCGGCTGAGACAGGCTCTGGCCTCCTAGTGACCTCAATAGTATTAAAGAGTTGGGAAAATTAATAAATGAATGAATGACTTTAGAGTTTGTATGTGCGACAGGCACCATGACCATAAAAGGTGTTATTAGCAAAAATTAATTTGGTGTTATATTATGCTAAATCTGTGTGTGTGGTGGTGTTTTGTGTTTTTACCTGAGCATCCACCAGGGTGGCGTTGGTGAGACTCTCATTGACGAAGACATGAACAAACACTGTGGCACACATTGATGGAACTCCACTGTCATTCACTCGGACCACCAGGCGGTGGAGTCCTCGGTGTCGTCTCTCCAATGGTTCCGTCAGCGTGATGACGCCATTGCTTGGGCCAATTTCAAACAGATGAAACGGGTTTCCACCAATCAAAGCATAGCGCAGGTCTGCGTTGGACCCGGCGTCACTGTCTGAGGCCATTACGGTTCTCACAACGGTCCGGGCACCGCTGGACGGGAGTAGGAGTGTGTATGAATCATTAGAAGGAGTAATGACAGATGGCGCATTGTCATTTTCATCAGTTACATAGAGAGATACCGTGGCAGTCGCAGATTGAGGTGGGTCGCCTCCATCTATGGCCCGGACACGAAATTTATACGTGCTGCGACGCTCACGGTCAAACGACAACGCAGAAAATATAGTTCCGGTATTGTTCTCAATGGAGAATGTCTTAGTTAAGGGTTCCTGCTTTCTACTTCCTGCTTTGTTTTCTTCTTTATCATCATCATCATCGTCCTCCTCCACAAACAAACTCAACTCCGCATTCTCCCCCTCGTCTGCATCCGTAACAGTCAGCATACCGACAGGGCTGTTTGAAAGCAAGTTCTCTTTCACGTAAAACATAAAAATTTCCTGGACAAACTTCGGAGGATTGTCATTCCTGTCGGTTATCTGGACAACAACAGTTGTAGAACCTTGTAGTGATGGAGTGCCCTTGTCTCGTGCGATTACACGGAATTCATATCTGTCCCGTTGTTCTCGATCTAACACTCCCGTAGCACGAATATCTCCGTTATCAGTGTCTATGTAAAATGCACCATTCACTGATGGATCCAGCGAATATGCGATTTCTGCATTTTTGCCACTGTCGGCGTCTGACGCTACCACAGTGACTACTCGCTCCCCTGGCATGTTGTTTTCACTAAAATGAACTTCCACTAGATTTTGAGCAAATATTGGCGCATGATCATTTATATCCACCACTCGCACCATCAGTGTGCTGTTAACGGACAAACTTGGACTTCCTGAATCCACTGCAACAATCGTGACCATGTAATCCCTGGTGGTTTCAAAGTCCAGTAGTGCCGAAGTGTGCAGGAAAAACTTCTTTTTGTTGCGCTCAAAGGCATCGTCAACAGCTGGAGGAGGAGCTAGCGCATTTTCTCCTGCAGGTTTTAGTGTGAACGGGACGTCTCCTACCACTGTGCAAGTTACAGCCCCGTTTTCTCCTTGATCCCGATCTGAAACTTGGACCAAAGCGACTGGGGTGTCCACTAGAACATTCTCGGGGACCATAGCAGCTCCATCTCGTACAAGGATGCGGCCAATTTTGCGAATATCTATGACAGGAACATTGTCATTTTCATCTCGTACATTGAGTATGACTGTGGCGCGGTCTGTTCGAGGTGGTTGACCTCGATCTTTTGCAGTCACTGTGAAGCGAAGTTGGGAAACTTCCTCTCGGTCAATACGGTGCAGTACACTAAGCCAACCTGAGGCCTCGTCGAGGCGAAGTAGCCGGCGTACCGATTCTGTTGCAGCACCAAAAACATATTCCACCTGTCCGTTTACACCAACATCACGATCTGAAGCTCGTACTTGAAGCACAGGTGTTCCTGGAGGTGTGTTTTCAGCCATTTCAGCTTCATAAACAGCCCTTTCAAAGCGTGGATTGTTATCATTGACGTCTGTGATGGAGATACGAAGCAATGCTTGAGAAGAACGTGGTGGATTTCCACCGTCTCGTACTCTCAGAATTAACTCATAGGAATCACGCGCCTCTCGGTCCAACGGGCCTTTTACAATCAACTGTGGTTGTTTCTGTCCATCAGGTGTATCGGCAACTTGCAACTCAAACACGCTGTTGCTCCGCCCACTTTGAGTAGGCCCGGCCTCCTGGCCACGCCTCCTCTCTCCACCACCATTCCTTTCAGTTCCTGTGGCCATGCTGGGGTTGGGTCGGCGTGACCCGGAAATGGAATCCTGGTGCACAAGCTCATAGCGATCGATACCGTTGCGTCCAAAGTCACGGTCTGTAGCAGTGGGTAGAAGATAAAGGGTTCCGATTGGTCTGTTTTCCTCGACTGCAAGTGTAAGCATCGGAGATGGAAAAGATGGTGTGTTATCGTTGATGTCGGTCACCACAACCCGGCCCTCGAAAAGATCCACCCAGCTCTGGAGCGGCCCGATCACCGAAAGTTCAAAGTTCAAGAAGCACTCGTTCTCATCAAAGATCATGGCACACTGAGGTAACTTCTCACGGTCTATACGGCGACTGCTGGTGGTCAGCTCTCCGGTCACGTTGTCTATCTTGAAGTACTCTGCGCCTGACTCCAGCGCAAAGGTCACATCCCCTGTACCAATACCGGATGTTGCGAGCCCCATGTCGGTGGCCACGTTTCCGATGCGAACATCCGCCGGACCTTCTTCAGCGACCCGGTAGCGCAGTGCTGAATCGACCTGAGTCAGCAGCACGAGCACGAGGTAGCAGCCGCGCGGCGTGTTCACTGCACCAACACTCTCACTCCCCATGGCTCTCTCCCTCTCTTCCTCTCTCTTTTTCTTTATCTCTCTGCAGATTCCTCCTGCTCTAGTTCCAGGGATAATTTTTAGTCTCTGCTTGTGTCGGGTTTTAGATGATCTTGCACTTCCTCAGTTGCTCCAGTCACGTCTGCACGTGCGAGATGAGCACATTAGCAAACAAAAACACATCCCGTTAAATACAAACCTAAGTCTACAGCTGACAAAAAGAAGATCCAGTCGGTACCAGGGTTTTCTCTCCTTCTCCAGTTCATTGAGATGCTGCACGGCGCGCGAGCCGCTCTCTTTCGCTTTGCACCGGGTTTAAACTGCAATGCAGTAGAACACAAAAGAGAGAGAGAGAGAGAGAGAGAGAGAGAGAGTGAGAGAGAGAGAGTGAGAGAGAGAGCGAGAGAGAGAGACGTGACTTCAACTCGGGACGCTTCTCTCCCTCCCTCTGTCTATCTATCTATATATCGCTCTCTCTTCTTCAGCATGCACGCGACAACGGCGGCTTTGTCCTCGCACAGTAAATAAACGTTCTCCTTTGCTTTCTTATCTGTTTTCTCTGTCTTTTTTCTTTTTCTCTTCCAAAGTCCTTCCCGGTTCCTACTCCTTTTACCTCAGTTTCCTCTGCAGTCTGCTGCCCGCGTGCCAACCGTTTCTACAAAAATCCCTACAATAAATAAAAGTTCAGGAGTGTAGATGGAGTCTCGAGCTTGATTTAAAGGAAATAATATAAAATCCCGACAGTCTCGCACACTTCCCCCGGACGGATATAAAAAATAAATAAAAAAGTAATCTGCAGTCCGGTTTGGAAGCTCGCGCAGGAGGAGAGGAAGTGTGTTGCGGGAACTGATCCGCGTGCTCTATGCGTCTTTCACCCCCTGAAGTCCAGAGTCCCGCATGCTCGGTCCACGCACCTCCTCCTCTTCCTTCTCCTCCTCCCATCACCTGCACGTTCTACCGCACTGCACGAGAGAAAGAGACGCTCTCAGATGATGCTGCAGACACACACACACACACACACACACACACACACACACACACACACACACACACACACACACACACACACACACACAACGTAACTTGATCGGTGAATGGGAGACCAGGAAAGAGAGAGTAAGCGAGAGAGTAAAATAAACCATATTGTGGAAAGAATGAGTACAAAAATAGCACATTTAGAACCATGCAACAAAAATGAAATAAATTATTTTAAAACAGTGTGTGTGCGCGCGCGCATATAATGCAAATTCGACAAATAAAAAGTGGGTTTTTTTTGTTTGTTTTAATGTTGCATTGTACAGTGTTCTGTCTAACACTTTGCACACACACACACACACACACACACACACACACAGCCAATATTTTCCATATTTGTGTTAATCCTTCTTTGTTGGAATGAAGGGTGGTGTATGAGGTTACTGGCACTGAATTGAATGGTGGTGTATGTGGTACTGGTACTGGAATGAAGGGTGGTGTATGGGGTACTGGTAGTAGCATGAAGGGTGGTGTATGGGGTACTGGTACTGGAATGAAGGGTGGTGTATGGGGTACTGGTAGTAGCATGAAGGGTGGTGTATGGGGTACTGGTACTAGAATGAAGGGCGGTGTATGTGGTACTAGAATGAGGGGTAGTGTATGTGGTACTGGTAGTAGAATAAAGGGTGGTGTTTTGGGTACTGGTACAGTAATCATGGGTAGTGTATGTTGTACTGGTACTAGAATGAAGGGTGGTGTATGTGGTACTGGTACTATAACGAAGGGTGGTGTTTGGGGCACTGGTATGAGAATGAAGGGTGGTATACGGGGTACTAGTACTAGAATGAAGGGTGGTGTATGGGGTATTGGTACGAGAATGAAGGGTGGTATACGGGGTACTAGTACTAGAATGAAGGGTGGTGTATGGGGTACTAGTACTAGAATGAAGGGTGGTGTATGGGGTATTGGTACGAGAATGAAGAGTGGTGTATGGGGTACTGGTACTGGAAGAAAGGCTGTGTATGGGTTCTGGTAATGGGAGCATGTTTCAAACCTTGTGTGCAGTGTGTGGTTTTGTGGTATAAGAACACTAAAACATAAAATCTTGGGTTACATAAACATAACGCCATCACAGCCCACCACCCCACAGTGGATTGTCCTGCAATAACATGACATGGAATGTGTTATAATAATAACAATAACAACAACAATAAAAATAATAATTATTATTATTATTATAAATACAAATACAATAATAACAATAATGATAATGTTTATTACTGTTATTGTTTCGTTGTTGGTATTATTTTTTTTATTATTATAATTATATTTATTAATATTATTATGTTCAGCATTATTATTATTCAATCTTAGAAAGAGATAGGCGTCCTGTTTGAATGCAGCACAGCCCTGACTCACACACACGCGAGCGCGCGCATTTATATCTCTCCCTGGTCTCTGTACAGTCGCACGAACGCAATGCAGCACCGACAGAATGCTGAACAATGGAAAAAGGGGGAGAGAGAGAGAGAGAGAGAGAGAGAGAGAGAGAGAGCGAGAGAGAGCGAGAGTTGTCTATTTACGCAGCATCTAAAATCTGACATTAAAACAGCAACAGAATCGGATCGTTTCATGGAATTTCTGCACACACACGTCCACAGGGAGAGCCGCGGTATAATGGGAGAAATAGAGATCAAGAGAGAGAGCGAGATACAGAGAGAGAACCGGGGATAGGAGGAGGAGCGGATATTCGTGCTTGCCGCAGCTCGTTACACATTCCACCAGCGTCGCTCTGCGTCCTGCTCTCTCTCTCTCTCTCTCTCTCTCTCTCTCTCTCTCTCTCTCTCTCTCTCTCTCTCTCTCTCTCTCGTCATATCACTCATTCTCTCTCACACACCCCTCCACCTGCAGTCAGACATACGCTAGCGTGTTTCCCATCCCTTTACTGCGTCATCACACTGAGTCTCTTGCATCATCATTTCGTTTCACCTCATCAGCAACATTCCACAGAAGCACAAATTCAACATTTACCGTTCTGACTGATGGAACCCACTTCACTGTCCCTATTTTCTTCACTGTCCCCATCACCTTCACTGTCCCCATCCACTTCATTGTCCCCACCCTGTCCCAATTCACTTCACTGCCCCATTACCCTCACTGTCCCCATCACCTTCACTGTCTCCATTCTCTATTCTGTCCCCATTCTCCTTACTGTCCCCCATCCACTTCACTGTCCCCATCCTTTTTACTGTCTCCATCAGAATTGTAGAGTTTCTGATGTGCTGAAGTGAATTATTCATTAAAGAATGAACGAGAGAGCTCAACTCAATGTTTGTATTGACCAGAGCCTTAGACACATTTTTTGCTGAAATATACCCAATGGAACATAAATATAAAACATAAAATGGAAGATGCTTCAGGATGGTGCTTCACTGTTGTAGCTCTCGTGTGTATTTTTGGCTGAACCGTATCCACTGACTTCTCAAAGATCATGACTGAAGTATTTTTATCTTTTTCTCTGGCTACAGATTTATTCAGTCAGGACCAGGCATTTAAATTTAGCTGTCTAAAAAAAATTATAATAAAGGCTAGAAAATACAAATTGAAGGGTAAAATGGTTCCCTCCTCTCATTGTATAAGAAGGAAATAGAAAAGCATGATTTAAAAAGTAAAATAATGTGATGATGATATTTGAATGAGAAGAAAGTGAATGTAGTGTTTAATAATAAATAATATATATTTGTAAGTATGGTTTACTTAAACAGAATGGTTTCCATGTCCGTTATTAAGCAGCACAGAGAATAGCATTTGATCCAGCACACACACACACACACATACACACACACACACACACACACACACATACACACACACACACACACACACACACACAC
>JAOUQZ010000032.1:11279283-11317038 GCA_028564935.1 Neosilurus hyrtlii | reverse complement strand
CACACACACACACACACACACACACACACACACACACACACACACACACACACACACACACACACACACACAAATACATATTTAGCCAAAGGCTAAAAGACAGAACATCAAGAATTATACCAAACAGATGTATTACATATTTACTATGAGGCAACCATAGTACCTGCAATCTGATTGGTGAATGCAGGGGCAATGAAACACATATGGGTCAGTGTGGCCATCAAGCTAGCCATTACTTAGTGCACCCTGCACCATGACCTTTAATGATGATGAACCATATGAACCATTCAGCCAGGGTCATTCTCTGAAACTGGTACCATAGAGTGTGACATTGGTCTGATAAAATTCACAATCACCAAATTTCAGATAGCATGGCTTGAAACATAAGTAACAAAAAGTCCCAATTTTGCAGATTTGTTTATTTATTTATTTATTTGGTTATGTTCCCATGTAGTATATACTAAACAATTATGTATCTCAGGCTTGGTGGATATCGCTGAAATGGAAATTTCCCTCAATGTCTTGGGGACTACAGTGTTTAGCAGCATGCACCTCACCTTCAACGAAGTATTGTTAATAATGCATATAATTATGGGACTTTCAATTTAAGGCGGAACCTATATATTACTTATGGTATTAGGAACAAATATTACAGCTTCAGCTTTTTTCTGCTGAATTACCCATACCCAGTTTTCACACATAAGCTAGATCCCTATATTTCCTTATAGTTCATTGACGGATTGCCAGTTTGCCTTACAGTCATTTGATGATGGAATGAAACTTTAAAGATTACATTCTATGTATTATTATAATGTATGAAACTTTGGTAGTCAAGTTTCACAGTTTGGCAAATTTGTCAGGTACTTGATTTAGACTCAAAATCGGCTTACATTTACACTGCCACCATGGGATGTTTCACTCACTCTCACGTATATATCCTATTTGTAACTAAATATGTAATACAACACGATTAGGGGAAATAAATATATTTTTTTTTATTATTGTTTGTTAATTGGGCTGCTACTGTCAGAGCTAGAAAGCCTGGCCACAGCATACAATCACAAAAAAGTTCAAAAGAAAATCCAAACAATAAACAGAACCTCTGTGATGGTGGCAGGTTTCTAAATGCCATCAAAATTACATATGACCACAAAATATAATTATATAAAATTAATACAGTTTAATTGCATAAAGGTTATTCTGTACACAGCCTTTAATTCTTTTAATTAAATATAATTAATGCATTCCACACCATTTACTAATTTTGTCATGGGCTTTTTATTTAATAAGTACTTTAATTATGAACACATCTTTGTTACTAAACTTGCCTTTTCTCTTTAATAACTAGTTCTTTGATGGTTGACCATTTCCACCACTTCACAGTGGCTTTCAAATCACTGTCATCTTCTTAAGTACATAAATCTGGCCCTTTGACTCTATATCTGGAAGTCTTCAAATAGAAAAAAGGAACTCATTGGACTGGCAGATTTCTAGCTAACAAAAGCTTAGAGTTTTGTTTCCACTTAATAGTATTTATAATTGACACTCCTAAATGAAACTTTAAACAGAGTGGACTTAAAAGGTTAAAACGAGGTAAAACTCTCAGACTCTGTGTTCTTATAATAATCAGATGACACTGAGAAAGCAAAGTGAAGAAGTCACTCACGACCTTGTGATGACATCACCTCCTTTGACAGTTCGTTGTTTTACAAGGCTATCGGGTTTTGGGACAGAAAACTGCTGGAAGACAGAAAACAGGTGGCTTTTTGCCACATCTGAAATAACATCCACACAGAATAGAGACTCTCTGTGGATTCTGGGAGATGATCTTGAGATACTGTTGCTGGGATGAAGCTGATGGTTTACTCCTATACAGTAGCATATAACATGATCTCAGGGAGAAATGCTGGGTAGCTCTAAGCGCACTGAGATTTCCATATACATTTTCTAATATTGCCATCAACCACACTTATATTAAGAACATAATGTCATCAAGAGCATCTGTTACAGTCTTAAATTACCTAAACCATATTCCAATGACATTTACAAAACTTTCTATAACATTCACAAAAATGTACTATGCCTCCCGTTCAATTTGGATAAAAGACAGATTAATATCCTGCACAGAGCACGGAGCAGAATTAGAGCAGAATAAAATACAGAATTCTTCAAATTTATGTACAAACATTCAGCAGAATTTAAATGAACCTGAACTGCTAATGCAACTCTGCATGCACTTCGTTCCAACCCCCAACTGCTGTTGAACAAATAATTTTGCTTCCACGGACTTTGAATGTAAGCATAAAAGCATGTTTTCTAGATTCACAATAACATATCAGACGACAGAAGAATTTATGGAAATTACGCTGGTCCTGACTGGGCATGGCTCTGAGTCAGACGAAGTGCTCTGAGCCTATTTTCAGGTGTAGACAGATCACATTCGGCATTAAATAATTAAGGTGTATGAGCATATAGGCAGCAATACATAAAACATACTTCTCCTCTAATGCATATAAATTATAGGGAGGACAGAATGCTTAAAATGGAAATTCAGCGCAAAAATTGTGGTGGTGAAGGGAACTGATTACATATTACATTTGATATATTAAACCTTCGGGGTCAATTTTCACTATGGTTTTGTTCCTCTCAAAACCAGGTGAAAATCAGCACCATGCTCTATAGGCAGATTTTTCAGGTGCCTTATTTACCCTCTGAATCAGCCTACTTAAAACTACTGAAATAGATTGTTTTGTGCTATGATTAAAGTTTAATTCAATGTAGATTTTTGCATTTTGTCTTTAAATTAAATATAATTAGTGTCCTTGACACCATTTACATCAGAATCTTATGTAGTAAGAACTTTAATTATGAACACATCTTTGTTACTAAACTTTCCTTTTCTCCTCAATTCCTAGCTCTTTGATGGTTGACCATTTCCACCTCATCACTGTGGCTTTTAAATTACTGTTTCGTGCTCCTTAACATAAGGCCCTTTGACTCTATATTAGGAAGTCTTCAAATAGATAAAAAGAAGTAAATGAACTGACTTTGCACATCAGATTTTTAGCTAATGTGAGCTAACGGAAAAGATTTCCAAGACTGTTTTTTTCTAGTTCATAGTATTCAAGATTATCACCCCTAAAGGAAATAATAATTGACAGCTAGTGCTAGCGATGTTGATGCCCCAGTCATTTCTTCATGTCATTGGTTTTAACTCCCGCTACGAGAAATGTGACAGCAAACAGAAAGGTAAAATTATATTCGGGAAAACATTTTTACATCATGGAGATTTAGTCTGCACTTAATGGAAAACAAATTGGCTGCCTGCACCGTGAGACCATTATCTCCAAATGCAACCCATGTTGTTTAAGTCACATTGTACAGACAGAGATGTACACTTTTGTTATTAATGAATGCTTTGCAGACTCTAAGATGGACTATGAAATCCACACAGAAGGCTCTCTTAATGATGAATGAAATGTGGTAGGAGGAATATGAAAAGGAGACAGTTGCCCTGGAGCAAAAGGATTCCGGGTGTGAAATGTGGCCTTTCTGAACAGAGATTTCATGTTCTCCCTTTCTCTCATTTGTCTCTTTTTAGCCCTGTGATGGATTAACAACCTGTCCAAGGTATACCCCATCTCTTGCCTAAAATCAGCTGGGATTGGTTTCAGCTTCCCTATGACCAAGGCAGATCGAAGATATGGATGGATGGATAAATAGATGGAAGGATCTGAGGCTATTTAGACAACAATAGACAGAAGAGAGCCAAGGGTTAAATGTTTCAGTGTATTCACTGTTTACTGAAATTGAATAATTGAATAATTGAACACAAGGACACATACATCAGCGGACACACACATCCGCGCACATGAGCGGACTCCTCGGACAGCACCCTACCAGACACCCTGAACCAGTTCTTTGCTCGCTTCAACCAACACAACAGAAAGGCATGCAACCTCCCTACTCTTCCAAAGAGGGCCGATGACCCCGTCCAACTGTAGAAGCACCAGATCAGAGCCACCCTCCGCAGAATCAACAGGAGGAAAGCCACTGGTCCAGATGGAGTAACAGGAAGGGTACTTAAAAAATGTGCAGATCAACTACTAGGGGTTTTTACCACCATCTTTAACCTCTCGCTACTGCAATGTATGGTTCCCACCTGCCTCAAGACAGCTACCATAATTCCTGTGCTGAAGAAGACCACAGTGAACTGCCTAAATGACTATTGCCCAGCTGTGATTCATAAAAATGCAAAAAACCATATGATAGGTATATTAAATATGACACAACTCATGAACTATGAAAATGTTAGCGTCCATTCTCCTTTTATCATTGTTTAATATAGAAGGTAGATGCTTTTCATATTATAAATCAGATCTTTGTTCATGTTGTAGGTGTAGGGCTAGAAAACAGCTCAAGGATTAGGAATGCTTTGATTTTTTTGTGGGTTTTGTGGGATTTTTGAGTTTTGTGGTGCGTTGAAGACCTTCATGCATGGAAAGCAATTTATAGTGATGCATGAAAGTTTGTGAACCCTTTAGAATTTTATACATTACTGCATAAATTCAACCTAAAACGTCAACATATTTTAATACAAGTCCTAAAAGTAGCTAAAAAAATCCCCAGTTAATTAATTGATACAAAAACTTACTTGGTCATTTATTTATTAAGGAAAATGATCCAATGTTACATATCTGTGAGTGGCAAAAGTATGTGAACCTCTAGGATTAGCAGGTAATTTGAAAGTGAAATTAGAGTCAGGTGTTTTTTAATCAGTGGGATGACAATCAGGTGTGAGTGGGCACCCTGTTTAATTTAAATAACACGGATATAGCAAACACATGTTTGTGTATCATGGAAGTAACAAAGAAGGTTTCTGAAATCCTCAGAAAAAGGGTTTTTGATGCTCATCAGGCTGGAAAAGTTTACAAAACCATCTCTAAAGGGTTTGGACTCCACCAGTCCAGTAAGACAGATTGTGTAGAAATTGAGTAAATTTAAGATCTAAAATCACTCCAAGAGAAAGGCGTGTAATAGTCAGCAAGGTCACAAGGGACCCCATGGTAACTTTTAAGCAACTGAAGGCCTCTCTCGCATTGGCTAATATTTATGCTCATGAGTCCACTATCAGAAGAACACTGAACAACAATGGCAGGGTTGCAAGGAGAAAGGCACTGCTCTTCAAAAAAGAACATTGCACTGGACAGATGGGACCAAAATGAATGGCCATGTCAAAGTCCTGATCTAATCTAATTGAGATGTTGTGGAAGGACCTGAAGGGAGACGTTTATGTGAGGAAACCCACCAACATCCCAGAGTTGAAGCTGTTCTATATGGAGGAATGGGCTAAAATTCTTCCAAGCCAATGTGAAGAAATGACCAACAGTTACCGGAAACATTTAGCTGCAGTTATTGCTGCAAAGGGGGTCATGCCAGATACTGAAATCAAAGGTTCACATACTTTTGCCACTCACAGATATGAAATATTGGATCATTTTATTCAATAAATGAATGATCAAATAAAATATTTTGTCTCATTTTATTTAACTTGGTTCTCTTTATCTGCTTTTAGGACTTGTGTGAAAATCTGATGTTTTAGTTTGAATTTATGCAGAAATGTTTACAATTCTTAAGAGTTCACAAACTTTCAGGCACTACTGTATAAAATGGCAAGAACTTATAATGCTCTGGTGGGTGTTCTAGTTTCCTGAATATGCCTGACAATTTCTGAGATTTGCTTCTCCTAGATGAACTGCCTTTACCCAGCTATTGAGCTTCATCTGGATAGAGATCGGGTGGGTGTTGTTTCTTTTTTTGTTGTTTATGGCTGTTTTTGGTGGGCTGGGGACTATTTGGAATTTTTGATGGCTAGCACCCTTAAATAGTAATATACAAAGTATATTCATAACTAATTTCATGCTTGTATCATCAACTGAATTATTCTGGCCAAAAATCACATTTAGCTGCTCCAAAAATAAGCACATGTTGTTTGTGTATGAATGGAGTGATTTGTAAACTAATCAAGTTTGAGGACGAGCTACTTTCAAAAGTAAAGTGTAGTGTGTGTGTATGTGTGTGTGTGTGTGTGTGTGTGTGTGTGTGTGTGTGTGTGTGTGTAGATGCTAATTTACTTTTACAATAAACAACATATGACTAAATTCCTTCAGATTTATTTGTACTTATGTTAACAGTTGTGCTATAGGTGAAAGAAATGAGCCATTAAGTTTACTAAGCAGGCAGAAAGATTAAACGCTAAGCTCAGAGATGATACAGAGCCTGGGTTCTTCCATATCTACTACTCACTGGTATTCAACCAATTACAAAATAATCTAAAATGAATCCACACTGATACTGTGTCTATTATTAAAATAAACCAAATCATTATCATTGTTAGTCATAAACACATCTCACAGGATACTTAAGAATCTCATGATCCAAAAAACAAAGTCATGCACTCTAATGTTTTGTAGGACTAACTGCCTTTAGCCTTGAATACCTTGGGCGTAATTGCCAGGGCATTGTTGATTCAGATGGTAAGGTCAATATTATGTGGGAATAAAATGTCCCTGAATGTACCGAATGACCAGATTATCACATCAATGCAAACCTGATGGCAGAGATATAAAATCAAATAGTGAAAGAGTGGTTCAGGAAGCATGAGGAATCATTTTCATACATGAACTGTCAGCACAGAGTTCTGAACTTTGGGATGTGCTGGAGAAGACTTTAGGGAGTGGTTTATTGGAGAAAAATGAACCCAACTCTGGATTGAAACAAATGCAATGAAATTTTTCAAAACAATGTTATGGTGCATAGCGGGTGATCTCACTAGATGGGCGATAGAAAAGCAACTGTCTCACAACAGTCCCGGCATCGCATTTTGATCGCCTGGTTCGTGAACTCATCGCAAAAATTTTAAAACAAATTTCTGCAAATATCGCAAAACGAGGTTCTGACACAGTAGTATTAAGCTCTTCTCAAACAGTCTGCACATGTCGCAAGAAGGTCGCAGAGTTGTCATTTTGCTCGTAAATCATTTGTTTTTCATTTGCAAGGAAAAGCAACAAGTTGGAGACTTCCATTTAAAAAGTCTGAGAAAAGTTTGAGACTATGTTATCCACCATATTCCGTGTAATTTAACATAATTCGTATTTTATTTGCATTTTGTTCGTGCTAATAATGCGCAAATAAATTGTGAATGGTTTGTGAACAAAAAGCAAACACAAAGTTTTTGCCAAACATTTGCAAACCAATCGCAAATTACTCGCAAACTGCCGTGTGACTTTTGCGCAATACACGTATTAAAAACGCAAAATTTTCGCATGCACATGGAGTCGCATAACATCTTGACGCGAATTTCAAAATTTGCAAAAAAATTACATTTCTATTGAACCTCTAGTGAATCCTTTAGAGTGCCTGACTTTCTTTTTGGATAAGCCCTGTATATTCCAAACAAAAACTTTGAAGATAGGTGTGAAGGTACAGAATGGACCTTTCCATGCCACACAAGAACACAGTAAACAACCTCTCCACGTAAAAATTTCTATTTCTAAGAGCAATGATTTTCAGGTCTCCTTGGGTCATGTTAGTATAAACTTGAACTTTTTTGAGCAAGCTTATAAATTGGGGCATAATATAAAGGAGAAAACTAAGTAAACTACAAGCTACATGTTTTAGTTTCCAGACAATTCAATACCCTTTCTGAATTCAAAGTTTTTGAAATATGTATTCAGAACTGAAACATCCATTTTGTTTTCAAGTCAAGTTTTCCCACTTTTCTGTATTTCAGACACATTCCATTATATATATGCACACTATGCTTTTTACAACTGTTAAAAACAGAATGTACATAAAAAGAGTAATTAAAATACAATATAAAGGACAAAAACGAGAGATTGTAAAACAATAATGCCCTGTATATATAATAACCATGTACACCATGAACCATTATTGCAGAGACAAAAATCCATTCACACTCACATGAACACCTAGGGCCAGTTTAGAGTGGCCAGCTGACCTAACCTGCAATGCCTTTTGAATGTAGGAGGAAACCAGAGCACCCAGAGAAAACCCACATAATCACAGAAACATGCAAACTGCACATAAAAATCCCAATTCAGACAGGAACCTTATTACCAAGGGGCACTTGATCAACCTTAAATGTCCAAAAGTTATGAACACTTGCCACAGACAAGCCACTTATCACCAACCTCCTAACTATAGATGTTGTGTATAGGATAGAGAAAGAACATCAGTGCAGCAACTTCCAAAACACAATTCAAAATCTTCCCAAACACTGTCACTACAATCAGCACTGCTTTGCATTTCAGTTCATCCACCACTGTGACTCCTAATCAGACTGTCTGCCTGCCGCTGCTCTGTTTATCAGTATATCAAGTGAGATAACAGATCAAATATTCCTCCTGTGCAAACCCTCCGTATAATCAATTCACACAGATTAATACTGCAATAGTTGGAAATGAACACGTTTGGCGAGAAAGACACAAAGGGACACTACTGGTTCTTTAAATTCCACAGCAACTCTCACTGTCTCTCTTGCCCTCATTTATAGTCATCAATAAAATAAAGGGATGAATGCATCAGCAAACTGCCATGCTGCACACAGAAAATGAAGCAGAAATGCGGCTTGCTCACTTGTTGAAAGCGAGTCAGTCTGTGTTCAGATACATAGCTTCATTTCTCGCTGCTTGATGACTTCATTTCAGCCATGTGCTCCAGCTTTAACTGGAGATGATGGGTAGAGATAACAGTATAGAAGAGTCTATTACATCCCTCTCTTATTTCCTGTTTCAGTCATTGCCACATGATGAACTCAGGTACTCTGAAGTCATTTATGCTCAGTTTTAATTAAAGGTATACCCTCATCATGTTTATACTCATCATACTCACAGGAGACATTTCTGACCATGTTGCAGGGTAGAATATTGAAATATATATTTAAAAAAAACAAATTTTCTTTCCAAACCTAAAGCACATACCACATTGTAGGGATTTAACAGCCCACCCTCCACCCCCTTAAGCATAAGTGCATCTTTTTAAAGTCCCACTCATGCTGCATGACAAGGGCAATGAGCCATATCTACCACCTTCCAGAAACTTGAGCTCACATTGCCTAAAATCAGCTAATGTCACAGTCACTGATGAAGGACAGTATTCTATTTCTCACACCTAAAAAGAATAGCCAATTTTGTTCCCTTGGCAATGGATGACTGTGGCATTGCAATCATCTGACAATACGAATAGTTTCTGAATCTTTATATCCTGATCCCTGTTTTGTTTTTCTTTTATGCAGGAAGTTTGCCCAGATTATTTAAGATCCCATGTGTACAGTTTTGTCTAGTATTTCCCAATAACAGCATATCAAAAGTTTCATTCCTTTAATTTTATTTGCCAAAAATTGCTTTTTTTATTGGTTATCGAACAAAATGTACATTTTAACTATTTATATATATATATATATATATATATTACACCACTTAGTCCTGATATAATAATATAGTGTGATATTATTATTATTATTATTACTATTGTGCAAAAAATAAAACACCACAGTCAGGTGTGTTTACGTGTGTACAGGGGTGTTCAGGCGTGTACAGGGGTGTTCAGGGGTGTAGAGGTGTTTACAGGTGTGTTCAAGTGTATTCAGGTATATACAGGATTGTTCAGGTGTGTAACGGTGTGAACATGAGTGTACAGGTGTGTTCAGAGATGTTCAGGTATGTACAGTTGTGTTCAGGTGTGTACAGGTGTGTTCAAGGGAGTTCAAGTGTGAACATGTGTGCACAGGTGTACATCATGGTATAAAGAAATTTACAAAAAATAAAATTGAAGTAAATACTGAATGCTTGCTCTTGGTGCATTCAGACCGGTGACAGTGACGTGGAGAGGGCAGCCCTCAGAGGTGAAAACCTGAACAGAAGGTCTAGAGTAGCGCCATATCTCTCCTGTAATCATGTTTTATTATTTTCAGCCAGTTCTCTTAGATGCAGCGGTAATTCCCCTGGTGATGTTCAGCAACTGCATGACAAAAGAAGGACGCTGAGTGACCGACCACCTCCCATGTTAAGTTTCTCGTCATCCACAGCACCATGAGGTAGAAGTGACCACCATCAAACTGAGGTTCCAAAGAGCCTGTGATGGTGAAATTGTGACCACTGATGGCCTTTGATACTTGGTGGTTATCGTACACTGGTGTGGCTGTGGAGAAAGAGATGGTGGGCATGGCCAGTAGGTCTGTGTGTAGAGACTATTTCTGCAGCGCAGACTCCGATCTCGTGCGGTATATATTCACACTATCCACATCCTCCTGTGTTTCTAAATGTGTAACCGCTACAGCAGAGCCGCAATTCAGCTGTTTACACACCAGAGACACATCTCCTAAAACCTTATCTGTATATGAAACATGCTTATTATTATAGATGAATGAAACTCTCCTCCACTTTCCATCGTAGAAAAGTTCCAACAGTCCGGCACATTGAGCGCTTGTGTTCACCAACCTCACCTCAGGCCCCGTAGAGAGAAAATAAACAGTTTTCAATCAACGCTTCTCAAAAACATGACATAGTCATATTACAATCAACCATTATACAAATTATTCTTCATTCATCCACCTGTTAGGGTCACAGTAAAGCTGGAGCCTATCTCAGCCCACACTGGAAAAAGGAGGGGTACATCCTGAGCAGCTCACCAGGCCAGCACAGGGCCAACATACACAACCACTCACACTAACACTCACACCTGGGGCAGTCTGAAACAGCCCATGGAAATTGAACCCATGACCTTCTTGCTATGAGGTGGATGTGCTAACCACTACACCACCATGCCAATAATTTTATTATTAAAAGTATGATGAATATTACTGTATTTCTATAATTACTATTTTATTTGTCTGAATGGTTTTAAATTTAAATAAGATCATGTTTTTAATGGTTTAGCAACAAAAGTTTTTTTTTTACTTTGCATTTTATTTATTTATTTCAATAGTTGTAAATAAATAAACATAGTAGGAGAGAGTGTTATGGTAATGTGTTATGTGTACACAATATTTTATTGATACATACACTGGTGACATAGTGTGTTTTACATAGAACAGGGAAGTCAAACTCATTTTCACCAAGCGCCATATCACTAAATTTTAAAGGTGATCCAGGGCAGAATAATCACTGCACATATATTCAAAATCTAACCATGAAGTCTGCATGGCAAAATAATTGGTTCAGGTATTTGTGCTCTTTTCCTTTATTCATTAGCATTTTCCGACAACGCTTAACAGCGACAACCTAGCATCCAATCTTTCTTGAATCATGAATGACTAGCTGTTTACTTGAGATAGATTGCTGCCACCTAGTGGAAGGATTATGAATTAGGTTTTATGTTAATGCTCGATGCAAAGAATGTTTGATAACCATATTCTGAAATATTTGAATGAGTTGGCAGGCCAGATTTGTGTGGGATTTGTGTGGACCTGTGGCCTTTTTAAAAAGTAGTGTAGATTTTAAATGTCTGCCAATCTGTGCAGGACTGACCGCCGCAGTCTGAGCACACTGCAGAGTGAAAAGAAATCTCTAAGAACCAGGCAGTCTCATCAAAGAACTTCCAACTGTTGGTGTGAAAGTGTACCTGACTTTAATGTGGAAGAGACTAGAGGCCATAAACACACTGACAGTTATGCAGCCTACTCTTGATGAAAACCAGCAATGTTTTTTTTTTACATGCCTCTCACCACAGACAGTGAGAGCCATGGCCGGCCTTTGATAACCCAGTTAGCTGCACTGGGGGGACAGCAGTGACATCCAGCACCCTACCACCGGGCCACCACCAGCCCTGAATCAGACATGAGAGTTGTTTATACACAGTCACAGTATTGGAAGAAGATGCAATACACACTGTGGAACCAAGGGTTTGTTTACAGACAAGAATAATAATTTTATTGATGTTTACTAAAGAAAATGGGTGGAGTTTATCACCTTTATCTGTGGGTGCTGCAGTAAAGAGGGTAATTCTTTGCTTGTTCTATTGTGTTGAAAAACATTACGTGACTACATGGGGTGTACTTCTATTTTTTGACTTTATAGTCTAATAAGATTTTTCTGCCATATTGCTATACTGGACCACATGACCACACTGCAGCATGACGAAATCTTCACATTATTGACGGTGTTTACTTTGGTGATTGAGGGAACAGGCGCAGATGATCTCTCAGGCAAAGATGGTGTAAACACCTCCACAATGTTTTATTTTTGTGTGTCGAGTAAAACAAACCTTCCATTGCAGAACTGAACTGCATTTTATTTTTCCTTTTTCTCCAAGAAGCATGTGCTCAATCAGGAAGTATGGTACAGGAAACAATGTTTATGGGAGCACCATCATATGGAGTTATTTGAATCAGTCAGTGGGGCAGTGTAGTTAATGTTACTAATTATGATCTCAATCTTATTCACCAGAGGTTAGTACAGTTACACTAGTTATTTCTTTGGCTCATTAGAGAAGACTTTAGCTATGAATTACAACTATAAAACACACAACACCGATCAACAGATCACAAAGGATTAAATGCGTGCTGTGTGAAAGCATCGGGCATTCGGAATTTCGTGTGAAAATGTAGCATAAAATTTGTTTTTAGCATTCCTGAAATCTTAAATATATGAAATCATTATTAATGATCATTACTGAGCCTCATATGGAAAACTGAGGACAATGTTATTTCTCCCACAACGTATTTAAACTGGTTCCTACCTGCCCTGCAATGCTGCAGTAGAACATTAGGAACACGATGACTCTCATTGATCTTCTGCCTGCACACCAACAAAACCACCGAAACATCACACCATGAACATTTTAAGAAAGTGTACACACTGTGGAGATCAGAGACTGCATAAACTCAGATGCTGTAGTGTCTGAACTTCTCCTGGACCTGTTGATGGGCTTTGGATCTTCAATGTGATCCTTATGTTGTTTTTCCCAGAACTGGGGAAGTGACTTCATTGCAGTGGAAGTTGTAGAAAGGGTTTAAACTTTAAAATCTGAATTTTATTTAATACAACTTACCTGTTATTTAATCATTAGTGCTTTTATTAATTTGTGATTTGCTTCATCTTCCAATGAGTTTTATTTTTTTCTGCACATTCTAATGGTCTTTGACTGCCATATATCAGACACATCATGTAATATCTTCACAATTTACTTTTGAGATGAAAATTTCAAATCGCTTAACCATTCACATGAACCATTCAAAAAGAAATACAAAATGAATGAATGAAGGAATTAATTGGGTATTTGTTCTCTAGTGCTTTTGATTTTATCTCTGCCGCTTTACTGGAGCCGTCACATGATTTTTATTCAAATTCAGTTTCTAAAATGTCGCATGAATGTGTAATGAATGTTCATAATACTCATCTATATTAATTAAATAACCTTCAAATCAAAAGGGGATGAATATGGATTGCAAAATAGTATGACTGGGGATTCAGGGGTGTGACTCTGGGGGTTTGGGGTGTTACTATGGGGATTCATGAGTGTCACTGTGGGGTTTTTGGGGTGTGACCGTGGGGATTCAGGGGTGTGACTGTGGGGATTCCGAGGTGTAACTGTTGGGTTTTGGAGATGTTACTGTGTGGATTCAGGGGTGTGACTGTGGGGGTTTTGGGGTATGAATGTGAGGATTCAGGGGTGTGAATGTGGACATTATGGGCTGTGACTGTGGGGATTCGAGGGTGTGACTGTTGGGGTCTAATGGTATGAATGGGGATTCAGAGATGTGAATGTGTGCAATTTGCGCTGTGACTTTCAGGACTTTGGGGGTGTGACTGTGGGAGTTTGGGGTGTTACTGAGGGTATTCAGAGGTGTGACTGTTGGGATTTTGTGGTGTGACTGTGGGGGTTTTGGGGTGTGATTGGGGTGGGTTGAGGGTGTAAATATGGGGATTTTGGGGTGTAACTGTGGGAATTCAGGGGTGTGATTGTGGGGGTTTTGGAGTGAGACTGGGTGATTCAGGGGTGTGACTGTGGGGGCTTTGGAGTGTGACCGGGGGATTCAGGGGTGTTACTGTGGCGATTCATGAGGCACACTGTGGAGATTAAGAGGTGTGGCTTAAAATTCAGGGGTCTGACAGTAGGGATACAGGGGTGTGACTTCATGATTGGGGAACTCAGGGATGTGACTGTGGGGGTCTTGAGGTGGGAGTATGGGGATTTTGGGGTGTGACTGGGGGATTCAGGGATGTGATTGGGGATTCGGGGATTTGATTATGGGGGTCTTTAAGTATGACTGGGGATTCAGGAGTGTGACTGTGGGATTTGAGGGTATTGATGTGGGGATCTGGAATTCATTTGGTGTTCCAGTTCATCATAAATTTATTTAGTTGTGTTGAGGTCATGAAGATCAAGGAGTGAAGATACATATAAATTAACCAGCATATATATAACCTGCCCCTTACATGACATTAACTGCAGGTCCAGCTGAACAGCAATCATCAGGAATGGACGTCACTCTGCAGAAGAATGGCGTCTCATTTCTGTTAAAACTAAGGACTAAGATTCGAAGATGAGATGTAAGTGAAGGATTTAGGTTAAGAGTTTTGGAGTGTACTCATTGCTTCAAGTGGAGGAGTTTAAATATCTCAGGGTCTTATTCACAAGTGGAATAAGAATGGAGCAGGATACTGGATCTTGGACTTATTATGGTTAAAAGATGACTGAGCCAAAAGGTGAAGCTGACAATGTATTGATCACTCAATGGTCCTACCCTCACCCATGAAAATGAGGCACAGGTCATTAGCAAAAGAATGAGACCATGGAGACAAAAGAAGGAAATGAGCTGAGGAGTGTCTGGGCTCACTCTTATAGGCAAGATGAGGAGCTCATCCGCTCAGTGATGTGTAAATTAAATATGCTTATATTGAAATGTTTTTGAGCTCTGTAGAGACGAAAAGGTAAAAAAAAAAAAAAATCTCCAGGTTTCATCCATGTTTAATCAGAATCAGCAAGAAAACAACAAGAATAACTGAGGAGAAGGTTTAAACAACTAGCTGTGAAGTGTACACTGATCTGGTTTTAACACACACACACAAACACACTTCATTACTGCATAGACTGTATAATTCTCTCACTCTCTCTTACACACACACACACACACACACACACACACACACAGCTATAAATGGAAACAATGCCAGAATTTGGTCCATAAAATAAACAATTAACATGATCATTATTACACATATATATTTATAGACTGCATGTGTATATTATATATATATATATGCAAATAAACACATTTCTCTTCTGACAGACATGAAGAGATCTGCCTCAGGGGATTGTGGGAGATGTTTTGTTAATATCTGATAGATTTTATAATGATATATGTAAGTATTAGGCTCTCAGTGGCTGCAGAAATTAAGTGATGCAGCCCACAGGGATCCTGTGAGCTGTAGTATTCCAGCTTGTTTGTGTGCTGAACAAGTGTGTGTACGGGGTGGGGTATGTGCGTTCTAGCGGACCAGCGGGGATTGTTTCAGTGAGATGAGAACCGAGCGCATGCGGGACACGTCTTTGGCCTGTTTGCTGGATTTGGGGTTGAAGTCGCAGAGACGCGCCACACGCTCCCACTCCGTCCCAGGAGAGCTGTCATCAGCCTCCGAGAGGATCGCCTCCTCCGCCGCCCTGCGGGCCACACCACATCACACACACATCATTATAAACACATTTGTACACACATACAGTTCAGCCTCACATGCTCCTTAAACACACACACTCACACTCTCACACATACGAGAAAAACCACCAGCACATCAACACAACAGCCAGAATCTTAGCGTTAGCATTACCAGAGATAGAAAACTAGCCATTAGCAATTTCGTCAATATTAATGATTCTCCCTTTATTCATGTCCAATTTAACTTTCACTTTGAAATAATTATCATCATGATCATCATTCTGTTCTGTTTTTTTACTTAACTGGTCTAGGCGGTAGCAAGGATGGTTAATATGAGTGCTTAAAAGGTGCATAGAGAAAAGAAACACAAGGAAGAAACAGAGCACAAGTCAGATATAAATATAGGAAATGAAAAGAAAAGGAGGTGGATGCAGGGGATGATGGGAACGCAGGCATGCGATGAAAGAAAAAAAACAAGAAACAGATACACAATCGTCTTTCACCTTCACTCCCACAATGCTTAGCCGGCAGCCTTCATCATCATCATCATTATGCTGACCTTGCATTAAACAACCCTTCTTGCCTGTTATCTCATTTCTAAAAACAGACTTCTGATGTGGTTCTATCATCTGAAAAAAGGAGGCATGGCTTAAAAGGGGTGTGACCCAAAAGAGGGTGCGAAACAACCTTGCTTTTAAAGGAATACACGTACGAAACCAAAACGAGGTTGTCATCCTTTTCTCGGCCATTTCACAAATTCCGCCCAATGGACTCTGATTGGACAAGAGATTTTGCTTATAAGACAAATAATCCTGATTTCAAACAAAAGATTCTTGAGGTCATTTTATTACAAAAATAATCGTGTGGCGTTTATAAAACTTAGCTGAGAATGCTGATTATTGGCAGTTCTATTGACAGGGTAGGGCTAAATTCCATGGCAGCCAGTATAGTATTGTCATAGCTATCGGCTGCTTGCTATATAGTACATAATCAAAATAATCGTTGTTACCATGCTTTTTATTCAAGCATCACATAATTAAGCAGACATGTGGATGAACATGAGGACTGCACAGCTAAGCCAAGGCTAAAACTAAGGCTACGACTTGCAAAACACTGACCCTCTAAACCAAACACAAACACAACTAGCTAGGCTAAAGCTACAGCACCGCTAGCTGTCCACCTGCATTTACAGCACCAACGTGTCCGGCAAAAAGGACTCAAACCACTTTAACTTAAACATTTTAATTGAAAGTATACAGAATAAAAAACATGAGCCAAATCTGCAGTTATACGCTAACATCAAATATAGATGCTAATCACTATAAGATGCCATAGACAATGGCTAATCCTACTAACTATAATTCAAAGCTAATGCTAACATCAGAAGCCAATGATAACTACTAGTATTACTGGGAGTTGATGTAAAACACTAATGATTTAAGGCTAAGCTAGTGCTAGCTACAAAAAAAAACTAAAAACTTAAAAACATAAGAAAATGGCTTTGATTTTTTGCTAAAGAATTGCCGGACACACAGACGCTGAAAACAAGCCTAAACTAATGCTAGTGCTATGCTAACGTTCTAACAAACCATTACATCACAACCACTTCTGTAACAGAGGGACAGAATATTTATTTTTTTTTAAATAATATTATATTTAAAAATTTTACGGAAAAAAATTATAAAAGCACATGTGAAACCTGCACGACTGAATAAAATGCACAAACGACAAACACGACACAACACCGAGTCCTCACACACATTTACCATGAGGAAAAAAAACAGGAAGAAAAAAAAATTTTTTTTAATTAAAAAAAAAAAAAACTAAAAAACAACTGATTCATGCATCACTTTGTTGGTGCGAAACAGATACAGTTGAAGTGAAAGTGAAGGCGGAAGGCAGTGGAATGACGGAGAAGCCGAGATGAACAAGTGTTAAAGAGGATATGGACGAGTGTGAGGAATAAAAGAAAAAAATAAAAGGATGTTAGTTGAGCAAACATACACATAACCAATCAGGTGAGCGAAGGGTTGTTTGTAGAAATCCTCATCCAAAACCCTGGAAAATTCCGCCAGAGGAGAGGCAGCCAATCAGGAGAGAGCACAGAGACAGAGAGACAGCAGTGAAAGGAGAACACACACAGACTCATACACACATACACACATACAGTTATTTCTGTCAATTTATGAAAAATTATTCATTTACTATACAGATTCACTAAACTCACTGACTGAATCACTGGTTCACTGAACAACATGAGTGAATCCCGGTTGTCACACACTGACTTGCTGTTCGAGAAACAACTGAACCTTGGCCATTAAAACAAAATATTTAAACACTGACCTGCTGATCAGGACTAATTTCAAAGGATGACCCCTCTTTGACCCTGTTACACACACACACATTCTTTGTTGTGGAAAAGAACAACCCCCTCGACTGCTTTAAATATTGAAGTTGTTGGAGTGTTTTCTGAGACTGGCTTGAAAAAAAAACTGTTATACAGTATTCCTGTGTTGACTCTTTGTTTCGAGCTGCTCCCGAATCTGGAGTTCGAAGGTGTCGAGGAGAGAAAGGCAGAGTGGGAGATACAGAGGAAAAAGGGATTTTCCCAACATAGAATTAATCTTAGAGTCTTGGGGTCTTGGTCCGGGATATTGGTGACCAGGTAGGATCTATCATTTTTTCAGTCATATTAGAAGTCCACCTGGTGATCAATACCATAGTGTACATGGGATATTCTAGGGAGCAATCCCCGAATCCACTTTGAGGTTAGAGTCCTTAGGGCGGCCACTCTGAGGTTAGTCCTTAAAGTGGTAAATGTTATCCTGTTTACAACGTAAGTAGATTTACAGAATATTTCGGTTTCTGGTGTAGTACCGTGACTGTTCAGTATCTCTCCGTGAATAATTGGACACTGTTAATCTTTTACAGTGAACAGAAGAGGTTGAGAGCTTCTAAGCTTGTCTAAATAAAGTAAAATAGATATTTGTGAATCGCGCAATTTCCTGTTTCTCCTCGATTCCACTCCTTGTCACCTTTGATCTCATTTATAATATTGTGTGGTATTCTGTAAAATTTGTATTATATTTACTGGTCTGAGGCAGCCACGTTTTTACCCTACGATGGGTAATTCATGTAACAAATATCCAAAACCAGATCCTGAACATTCTCACAGAGACTGGATGAATAATTGTGGACTTTCATTTTACACTACTCCCTGGTTGGATAATCTGGCAGGTTGGACTGAACCCCAAGCCCAACCCCAATTTTTAACATACCCCAGGGGAGGTACGTTTAAGCCTGATTATCTAAATTCGGCATATGATCAAATTTGTGAAGGTTTAGGAGATCCTAACTGGGATTATGATTATATGACACAGAGCTTTGTTAAATGGATTGAAATGAAACCTATCTGGGATAAATATATCGAGACCAAGAACCCAAAGAAAGAATCGAAAAGCATTCCTAAGGTGTCATCCGCATCTAAACCCAAAATGCCAACCTTAACTTCTTCCCCTCCGCCGTATACGGTCCCGAGGCGGCCGCTGCGCCTCCTCCGTGCGCACCTCCCTGCCCTCGTACAAAACCCTTTTGCTTTATCCCAGTGTGTCTGAAATACTATCGCACAAGCCGAAGGGGCGGCGTGCTCTGGTGCATGCCCACCACCTGAGACTGGCCCCGGTAAGGGAACTCAGGACCTGGTGAAGGGTCCCTCAAAGAGAAAAGACCTGTCAGTGCACGGGAAGAACCGCCTATGGGACAAAGGTTCTGAGGGGTCGGATGATGACTTGGATAATCCAGACAACGTGGGTCCAGATGCCGGTTCGAAACCCGATCTCCCACGCATTAATGCAGCGTGCGTTTGGGCGAGGGGCACTACAGGATACACGGTGCAACCGCCTTCCGTGAGCGCGCTTAAAGACAATCAAAATATTACCCCCTCCCAACAATCCTGATTTTGTTCACTGGGGCGGACTACCGTTTTATCCTGCATGCCATTTTGGGAGATAGTTATGACAAAGACAAAATTGTTGAAAGCATAAAATGCCTTCACTCTGATGAATAATGATGTGCCAATGTCTAAAAACCGAGCCCAGATATCTAAAACTAAAACTCAATCTAAGACTGAAACTACATATGAACATGAGTTTTTCTGGCCAGACCCCGACGCCCTCACACAATTTAAGGAGCAGCTGACCCGCTATCTATTAGCTCACCAGCAGTCTAATAGAGATTTAACTCAAGTGACTAATTGTAGACAAGAAAACGGGGAAAGCACTTCTAAGTTTTATACACGGTTTAAGGAGACTTGGACACTCCTAGGGGGCATGGTACTGCGGGGAGAGGATGCTAATCCTCTGTTCACTACAACCTTTATGAACAACTGTCGCCCCAAGATGCAAAAAATTTTGAAGTTCCAACTTATTGACCGCTCTAATATGATGGTCAAGGTTTTGGGTGAGTGGATAAGGACAATGGAAGGTGATGGAAATTTGGATTGTAAGCAAGTTGCTTGTGTGTCTGACTTCGGTCGTGCTCGCCACTCTGCTCAGAGCAGAGGGAGAGGAAGGGGGCGGGGATGAGGCACTCCTCTGCCCAAGCGCCCCGGAGTGTGTCACTATTGTGGTAAAGCAGGTCATTGGGCTAGAGAATGTTAACAGAAAATGATTGATGACCAAGGGAGCGATAATGGTCCCAATAGCAAACCATGGAATCTCCAGGTGAACACCCCACAGAACCCTAAACCTGATCTCAAACCTAATCCCTTCACGCATTTCCCCAAAACCCAATAGGGGTGCGCGCAGAGCCCTAACCCCATGATGTTGCAATGCACTTTTGAATCGCCACAGGTTATGGACCTCCCTTTTATTGAATTAAGCGTAGAGGGAGACAATCTCATAGGAAGACCCAATTCGGTTCCAACTGGAAACAGTCTGCATGACTTTAATGACAGAAACTGGCCCACTGAGGTGCACGACAACTCGCCATTATGGGCTACACATAAAGATGAGGTGGGACTTGTTCAGTCTACTTCATACTCAGCCAAACTCAGACATTCTCATCCTGTGTTTGTGTAACAGTATCCACTGTCTGAGGAGAAAGCTAAGGGAATTGATGACATCATTAACTCGTTGTTGAAGCAAGGGGTTAATAAACCATGTGTAAGTTCGTACAATACACCTGTGAATCCAGTACCCAAACTGTTGCACCTGTTGTGCCTGATGTGGCTTCTGTTATGGCATCTATTCCTTGCCATCATTCTCATTTCTCTGTAACTGACATCTGTTCTGCTTTCTTTAGTGTTCCTATAGATGAGCAGATGCAGCCTCTTTTTGCTTTCACACATCGGGGCAAACAGTATACATGGACATGCCTACCCCAAGGCTTCATTGACTCTCCTGCTGTCTTTGCAGCCGTGGTAAGAGATTCACTTGAGGATCTAGCCCTTCCGTTTGGTTCTGTGGTCCTGAGATATGCAGATGATATTTTGGTCACTGGCTCCTCTGAAAAAATCTGTTACCAGGGGTCTTTACATGTGTTGTGTCACTCGTGTGCTAAAGGCTTCAAGGTTTCTTGGTCTAAGCTCCAGTTTTGTCAAGAGACTTTGAAATATCTGGGGTTCGAGATTTCTAAAGGCAGTAGACGGCTCTCCCACGACAGGATAAAAGTCATCCTGAAAACCAAGCGTACTGCAACCAAACACGCTTTGCTGGCTTTCTTGGGACTGATTAACTACTGTAGACAGTGGATTCCGGACTGTTCATTTTATGATAAAGTTTGCGTTCTGCTATCTCTCATCAGGATCCACTGAAAACACCTTTCACTTGGACTGAGGACATGATCGAGGCATATGAGGCTCTCCGCAGCGTACTCTGCTCCGCTCCAGCTCTCGGCCTACCAGACTACCATGAACTTTTTCACTTGTACGCCTGCGAACACGGCGGGACTGCTTCCGCGGTGTTGGCCCAGGACCACGGAGGGGGGATGAGACCTTGTGCTTTTCTCTCTAAAACACTCAACTCCGTTGCTCAGGGGTTGCCCGTGTGTCTCAAGGCTGTTGCTGCGTGTGTGTTGATGGTTCAAGACGCTGAGAAATCAGTTTTTTTACATCCTTTGATCTTACATTCCCCACATCAGGTAAAACAGGTCCTACAGAATCTTCAGACTCAACACGTGACTGCACAGCGAAGGTCTGGTTATGAAACCATACTTTGCTCTACTAGCAATTTGGAAATTAGGGCCACTTCCTCATTAGACACAATAGGCCACACTTTAAAACGTCTAATAAATGCCCAGGATGATACTCTCCCTGATACGACTCATGACTGTTGCCGTGATCTTTCCTCCAGCCCACTTGAGGGTGGAGATGTTCTTTTTGTAGACGGTTCTTGTTTTAAACCCTGTGATGGCACTTTCATTTTTGGTTATTCTGTATGTGCCCTGCCCGATACTGGTGTTGAATCTTTTGCGCTGCCTTTCTCTTCAGCCCAGGCTGCTGAATTATTCGCCTTGACTCAGGCTTGTGTTTTATCTAAGGGAAAAGACGTTTCCATATATACAGATTCACGTTATGCCTTTGGCGTGGCCCATGATTTTGGCCGCATCTGGCAGTCTAGGGGTTTCTGCTCGGCGGAAGGTAAGCCCATCTCTCATTCCTCACTGGTACAGAACCTAATCGATGCATGCTATCTTCTCCATTTGCTCGCTATTGTCAAAACTAAAGCACACTCATCAGGGGACTCCCCAGAGGTCAAGGGCAACTCACTGGCTGATGGCGCGGCGAAACATGCGGCTCAGCTTCAAGTTTTCTTTCCCTCTCAGGGACAGCCTATACCTTCTGATGTCTCATTTATGGTTAGCGTTCTCATTCCTGATCTTGACCTGCACGTTATTCAAGGTTCTGCTACACCTTCCGACACCAACTACTGGCAGTCCCAGTCGTCCACAGTAGGTTTGGATGGTCTATGGTACGATAACGCGCGGCGTCTGTCTTCCTACTCACTGTTTACGATTTCTCGTGCGCGAATTTCACGGTGTTACACATCGTGCACAAAGGGGGGGTCCTGGAAGATATGTCTAAACTTTTTTGCATCGCTAATCTAAGACCAGGGGTAAACTCGCTACTATCTAGATGTCTAGTGTGCGCTCAAAACAACGTCCCAAAGGCTTCAGCAAAACATGAAAACCTACCAATACCAGCAGCTCCATTCATGGAATGGCTATTTGATTTCACACACATGCTCGCATGTGGCACTTTCAAATATCTTTTAGTGTTGGTTGATAAATTTTCTCGATGGGTAGAGGCTTTCCCATGCGTCAAGGAAAATGCCATGGTCGTCACCCGTGTGCTGGCAAAGGAAATAATTCCCAGGTACGGGGTGCCACACGCCATTGATTCAAACAAAGGAACCCCCTTCACCTCTAAGGGGACACAAGATTTATGAAAGTACCTGTCATTGAATTGGTATTTTCACATTCCTTATCACCCACAATCTTCTGGAATTGTTGAAAGAATTAATAGGACATTGAAAGACAAGCTGACAAAGGCAATGCAGGCAGCAGGAAGTAAGAACTGGGTTGATCTGTTACCCACAGTTTTGGCGGAACTTAGAATGACACCTAGGAAAGATGTACACCTCTCTCCACATGAGATTATTTTCGGAAGACCATTCCCAGTCCCTATGAGAAAAGGCCAACCCGCTATTGGTACCTCAGACCTAGATGTGCATATCGCTGAGTATTCTGCTGCCATCATCAGCACTCTTTCTAAGAATTATGAACAAATGACAAAAGGTAGCTCCAGCTATCTCCGTGAACAATACAGGAGACACGGTTTTGATAAAATCATTAAAACCAAGAAAACTGGGTGAATGTACATATGAAAGAGCAGCAGAAATAGTCGCGATCACACGAACAGCTGTTCTAACTGAACTTTTTCCACAGTGGATCCACGCTACTAGACTCAAGAAGTACCCCAGGGACGCCCGCGAGAATTAAAAGTGCTGTAAATTATGCTGTGTGTTATCATTTTGTTCTTTGTATTTTAGGAATAAAGTAAAGTGTTCATGAGTTCTCTACAGGATATTTTTGTAAGCCTGTTCGATCGACTGCAGCCCAAGGGCCCACGCCGGACTCCACCTCACTAAACCATTCTGCCACGTGTGCCGCTTTGCTGCAACACCTGCACTCGGAAGCTTCAAGGGACGGTGCACCAACGCCATCAGGAAGGACAGCGAACATAGCCAGTGACTAGTATGGCTATTCTCGTCGTGATCTGCATCCTCACGCTTGGGGCAGGGTTACCAGCACAAGCGCACCCACATGACAACACCTTCTACCAGTTCGCCAATTGGACTGCTAAACAATATACGGATGAATCATGTTATGTCTGTCACCTAATGCCTCTTGGGGTAGTTAGTTATTCAATGAGGCCTTCTGTTGATTTGGGAAATGATTCTCTCCTAGCCTTGGCCACCATCTGTATCACTCCAACATGCTTAGATTTAAATTATGCTTTACAAAATCTTACGCACGAGGCCTTCTTATGCAACACATCTAGACATAAGTGGTGTGTTGTTAACAAAAATATCACTCTCATGTTAGCCTGCCCATTCACACTCCGTGCCATACAGGACCATTTTTCGCAAGCAAACAAGGGGAAATGCTTTACTAAATTCCAGCCTTTTCATCCACCTGGATTCACATTTCCTTGGTGTATTCAAGGTACAGGGAACATATTCCTGGGTAATAATTCAAAAGCTGGCTGTAGAAACATTTACACAGAGTGTTTAAAAAACAGTTCCCTATCCTCTAACAGCACTGGCGTTAACAGTACTATCTCTAAGATAGATTATAATTGGATATGTAGAAAGGATACTTATTTCTTCCTTCCTCAATTTTGAGGGGGCCTTTGTAGCCTGGCTGAGTTTAATGGTAGCATGATTCTGGTTTCTAAGAATCCCTTGGGCACTGTTCACCATAAACGTACTAGACCCGACACAACTGACAACTCCTTCCCACCTCCAGAGCATCAGCTGTTTAGCAAATGAAGTAAATTTTGGCATAGCTTGTTCCCACATTATGGTGTTACCCAGCTGTGGAATCAATTAGAAATTACACATTACCGCCTCGCCACGTTTGCTTCAATGAGGAGCTGACAGCGCTCAGACTTATGACGGTACAAAATCGTTTAACCCGCCTGAATATTACCCTTTGCCTAACAGATAGTATTGCATTGTAATCCCGTTTTTTCCTTTTATTTATTTGTGAATACCCTGGATTTAAGGTATTCAAGGGGGATCTGAAAGGGAAAAATTATTTTATTGTTAAAGGGGAATATTTAATTAATCCTGTTTATTCTTTGTATTTCTCGTTATTATCTACCTCATGTTTTCTATATGCATTAACCTTTAAGTTTGGATCATGTGACTTTTTCTCTGTGTTTATCTAGGCTTCACTCCTTATTTCACATCTGTGTTGTATCAGACTATAATGGTTCCACTAGCGAAATTCCATAGATAAGATTCTAGAGATTTATAGTCTGAATTGCAATTAGTGAAATTCCAAAGGATGACCCCTCTTTGACCCTGTTATACACACACATACACACACACACACACACACACACACACACACACACACACACACACACACACACTCTTTGTTGTGGAAAAGTACAACCCCCTAGACTTCTTTAAATTGAAGTTGTTTGAGTGTTTCCTGGGACTGGCTTGAAAATAAACTGTCATACAGTACTTCTGTGTTGACTCTGTTTCGAGCTGCTCCCGGATCCGGAGATTGAAGGTGTCAAGGAGAGAAAGGCAGAGAAAGGCCAACACAGAATTATCCTTACAGACTGCCTATCATATAACTGATCATCAGCACATGCCTTTTACACTCTTACACACACCACTTTATTTATTTATATTTATATCTATATTTAAAATTTATGCTTCCATTTCAGTTCACCTAGAGGTTCCCAGGTGACTATCTCAGAATGCAACGAAACTTTATCCAGACACAGGACATGTTTCAACATGAACACATGCAAAATTCAAGGTCCTAGTTCAACAACTTTCCAAGATATGTTCATTTAAAGATCGCATATATAAAAAAAGTTCAAAGTTTTTGACTTAAGGCATTGAACTTGTGCATGTGTTCATGTTGAAACATGTTCTAAGTCTGGTTAAAGTTTCATTGAACTCTGAGACGGTCACCTAGGACATTTTCTGAAAACTAGGTGATTTGACATGGAATGACCCTTATAAAGTATTTAACTATTTATAACTAAACTTAATCTCACTCTCTCTCCTACACCCACATACAGGGAAATAAAGAAGACGTCAAGGTCAAAGTTACACATTACTACATCAGGTTAGTGAGCCAATCAGAGCGCAGTGTGAGCGTGTGTTAGAGAAAGACAATAGATGTGATAGAAGATAAAGCGTTAGGTGTTAGCGAGGCTGTACTGACATAGGACCCAAGTGCAGGTTAGAACTGACCTAAGCTAGTGCTACAGCTAATGCTATGAATGTGTAGGTGTGAGTTAGGCTAATAATACTGAAGCTAATGCTAACAACAGACACCTCTTTAACAAAAAGTGTTACTGTTGGTGTTCTGCAAGTTGTGTACCCATCTCTCTGTGTGTATGTGTGTATTACCTGTTGTTGACTTTAGTCTTGGTGAGTTGTTCATCTTGGCGAGCATGCCACTCCTCCAACTCCTCCTTCGCTTTCTCCTTCCATTCAGCTTCCTGTTTACGGGAGTTCGCATCTGAACACACATACACACCAATTAAATGTCTATCACCTTTTTTCATCCTTCCTTCTTGCTTTCTTAGTATTTATTTTTCCTTTCTTCAATACTCATTATAAACAATGTCCTTCTCAGCAGTTGGTCGGGGTTTGTTTGCTGATGAACAGGACGCAGCACAAGTAGTGCCCTACATAGGTGTCCTTTTATATCCTATTATCTGTTACTGAATTACATTACAGACTCGCAACCAACTACAGTCAGGCACTGAGTTCCTGCCTACCCATTTACAGACTCCACCTCCACTTACCCAGAACCTCCAGTCTTTCAAGTTGCTCCTCCCTCCACTTGCGCAGACTTTCAGGCTCTGCCTGCATGCGGTCAGCGCTTGAGATTGCAGAGTACATGTCAGAGGGACCGTTGGCCTGGGAAGAGCACACACACACTCGCTGTCTCAACATCATACTGTGTGGATGTTTTTTTTTTCACATCAGGTCTCAGATCGAATCAGAATACCACAAACAAGAGTTACACATCATGCTAATACATCCATTTTAAAATGTATGTGTGTACCTCGTGCAGATCTCCATTCAGTGCTCCACCTGAAAACACACACAGGGCAAAGGTTTTGCTGAGTGTTTATTTCTCAAAACTGAACCGCTGACTTGACAGGAAACACTTATTTATCACTCTGTTTTCATCTCCAATCCTCCATCACTGCTTTACTTTCAGCAGGAAATGTTATGTAACAGACACACACACACACGCATTTTTGAAGACGAAAATTCACAAATTAATAAGACTAACACTAAATTATGTTCTACTATGTCCAAATGGGTGTGGCCTAATATTCCAAATAAGCAGGTGTGGTTTACAGGCCTCTGTGTGAGCCTCCGCCTGAGACTCCTCCCAGACAACTAACTCAGGATCCACGTAGGACGTTTCCATTTATTCTGAGGGTGGAGCTTAGGGTCTTCAAACTGACCCCACAGACTTTGTATGTAAAAACATCAAATGTAGTGAAAGTCAGACTTTATCCTGTAAACAAACACACCCTGGATATACTGAGGACAACAAAAACAATAACAATTATACTAATACTAATAATAGTAATAATAAAAACATGAGAAACACAAAAATTATGAGGTGTAGGAGAAATGTGTGAGTTTCCACTGGCTTTAATGAGGCTGTTGGTTTCAATGCGTAATGAAATAGCATCCTCAATCATTATTTATTTAATGCACCGGACTGCACATGTAAACACCTGATCTCACCTGCGCACCACATACCTGCACTAGAAGCTGACATTTTTTTGGGAATCCTACGGGTCACAGGATTTTTGCAGGTTTCCTGCAGGATGGGACTTTACTATTAAATCATATGATTGGGACGGTACAGGATAAAAACGTTAACAGGAGCAGACGCGAGCAGGAAGGACAGGTGCCGCCATTTTGTAGTTTACTTTCAATAAGCCTACACTGTAACGCAAGTCAAAAGAACTACACAGCCCAGAAGCCAACAGTGCTTCTGGCCGCTGCTTTCTGCCTAATACCTTTATGCACTTTTGTTCGTTGAGGACAGTTCTCTTGCTTGGTGGAGTTTCTTGTTTAAGCAATTTAAAACATAAAAGTAATGTCACTGTTTAAAGGAAACAAGTGCTCAATAAATTAGAAAAATGTAACATTATATGTTATGTTTGGTTTATTCAACTAAGGTAGGCATGGTGTGACCCATGTACTGTTTTCGGGGTCATCCCATATGGACGCTTCCCAGATAGACGCTAGGGTAATTTTCCCTGTTTGGCAATTCCCTAATGGACACCATGCCAAATAGACGGGATTATTTTTAATAGAGGATAGATTAAAAGCCATATAGACACTATTAAAAGCCATGTACTCACAGGCACATAAATTAACACCCATTTTAACAAAAACAAAATAAGAGGTGCTACTAAAAGCCATGAACAAACAGACTCATAAAGAAGCCACTATTAAAACCCATATAGATGCTATTAAAAACCATGTACACACAGGCACAAAAATTAACACCCATTTTATTATTATAAAAGTCATTTTTATTAGTGAAATATATTCATTGTATTATTTCTTTCATGTGTTTATAGTTAAATTTGACACATTTGTGACTTCCTCCTTGTGGTATAATTACACAACTTAATGACTTAACATTTCTACGGTTTCAGGAGATTAACAATTCATCTCAGCTTCTATACATAATTTTAACATCTCTGTTGCTTTCTCCTTGTTTATCTTCTTGTGAAATGCAATATATACCTGATGTCACAGTAAAACATTAGAAAATATATGTGCTTTCTAATTGGCTTATTATGTAGTCATAATAATAAAGGATAATATAGGAGCCAGTTGAGGTGGCTCGGGCATCTGATTGGAATGCCTCCTGCTCGCCAAGCTGGTGTGGTGTTTCGGGCATGTCCAACCAGGAAGAGACCCTGGGGTCAACCCAGAACATGCTGGAGGAAATATGACTATGTATATTCCCCCCAGAAAAGCTGGAGGAGTGGCTGGGGAGAGGGACGTCTGGACCTCATTGCTTAGGCTGCTGCCCCGCTACCTAACCCCTGATCAAGCGGATGATGAGATATATATACGAGAGCGTCTAACTGGGAAGTGTCCAATAGGGATGCGCCCATTAGGGAAGTGACTATCTGGGATGAAACCCTCTTTTCTAGGGTTTTTTTTTTTTTTTTTTAAACTGACCTCCATAAAAAAAAATCCAAACAGGGACTTAGCAGCTGGTCCTCCATAGAAAAACTATAGGGACCACAGGCCATGTATTATTTATGTTTTGAGCCCTTTAGGGAAGGTCTTTTTGTTTGGATTAAGGCAATAAATGCATCCCTATATTACCACAGATAAAGTTTCATTGCAATATTTTTTAATAAAACTGCCGAACACAAAGTAAATCTAAAAAAGGTATAATAGGATCAAATCAAATTCAATGTATTGCCTAAACATTAAAAGAAGAAAAATGGGAGCAGTACAGGAACAGAAGTAATTCTTAATGGAAGCAGGACGGGAGTGGGAGTCATTTTACCAGAAGTGGGATGGGAGAGGAATTTTTTTACTCTGCGATGAGAATGGGATGGGACAGAATTTATGTGAGAGTGGAACGGGACAGAAGTGAAAATCCACTCCCGTGTCACCCTATAACCTGCACTCTGTATACCTTTAACACAGTCACTCTTTACCTTCTCTAATCACTTGTACATGTTCAGCATCTCATGAACAGTGTCAAAGCTCAACAACTCCACTGCACCTGGTTAATTACTGTCACACACACCGCCTCGCCTCGGGTCCAAAGGTTCTCCTCTAATCACACACTGAACCTCTCCACACGTTCTGCACTCAGACACTCCATGTGTCACAGCTTTAAAACTCACTTAGTTCCCATAATCATCTCACTCACACGGCATTTCCGCTCAGATCCAGCACATTCAAGATGAGCAGGAAATCCTGTAATGCAGCGTTTAAAAACACTAACACAGAGAGAGAAAGAGATGATGTGTACGGTACTGTAATAAGCCAAGAACACTCATGATGCACTGCGATAAGTTAGTGTGCCTAAATGATGCAGTAAGAAGGAATTGGGGATAAACATACGGTTAGCCCTTCTGCGCATGCGCCAAACCCCATCAGCGCTAACAAATAGATCGTAAAGATTTTAGTATTAAAGCGTTCCTGCGCATGCGCAATCAAAGGGCTCGCAATATACTTGAACATTTTGTTGGGAAATGGGAAATAAAAAGTAACAATCTAATAATGATTATTATCATCATCATCATCATTATTAAAGATAGACAGATCACTTTATCTATATTTAATTGTTAAAGGAAAAATGGTTTTAATGATATCTAGTATCTAAAGAATTCCAAACCGCTTGTAAACTCTACACAGGTGCGTTTAAAAAAAAGGAAATTATTATCTGCACCCGATGTTGTGCACTAGGCAGTCATTTAGGATTAAACCCAAACAGGGAACCGCAAAACAGACTCGAGGTGTATTTCTGTTCGATATTTATTTCGGGAAAAAGCACTCGGTGTGGTATTAAATCTAAGAGTAATAGATTAAAAGGCGTTGATGTCTTTAGTAATTGTGAATCTAACCGTTGTGGTCAGACAGGCTCGGAGGAAACTCCCCACCGTCCAGGATGCTGAAGCCTTCATCATTCTCTATCCCCGCGATCTCACTCTCCTGCTGCGCGAGGAAGGCAGCGGCGGGGTCCTCCTCCTCACCGCCCACACCATTCCCCGCGCTGAGCATATCAAAGTCATCCATACCGGCCCTCACAGATCGAACAAATCTACCTCAAAATGCCGAAATCTCCACTTAACCTAGACAGCTTAGCCTTCGTCGACGCTCCGTGTCAGCGAAGGAGGTTCGGATGACGACATTCCTAACGGAAACGTCCGCGATGTCCAATCAGCGCTGCGTTACTCTAATTGACATTTCGAAGAGCCAGTGGATAAAGGAAAGCGTCCAAGCTCGACCAATGGAATGACTAAACCGCGTCCCGTTCAGTGTCCCGTGATCTGACGCACGCGCAGTAGGAAACACATAACGTAAAAAATGCTAAGGCTAATGATAATCTGGGGTTTGTCTAAGTAATTTAAAAAATATATAATCACACTACAATTATTTAATTGATATATTTTATATGTGGGTTAAAATGCGACCGAGATTCAGTACACTTTAAAAAATACTTTCATTTCATGAGTTCTCACAAATCTAATTTACTTTCTCTAAAGAAAATATACAAGGGGGAGAGAGAAAGAAAAAGAGAGGGAGAGAGAGAGAATAGTGAATTTAAATGAAGAGAGGGAGAGAATAATGAATAAAGTAAAGGGGGAAAGGAAAGAGAATATATTGGTCAGAAGGAAAAGAGGGGGAAACTGAGGAGATGAAAACAAGAATGATGATGAAACAAGACAAAAAGAAATGTAAAGTTGAACTGTGCTAGAGACAATATTACAGAAAAGTGGGGGTGAGAGGAGAAAAATAGAATTTTTTTATACAAAGGAGAGCAAAAGAAAGATGGGGGTTATAAAGATAAAAGAGCAATAAAAAAAGAACAAAACGAAATTAAATGGAAAGGTAAACAAAGTAAAATTCTTTCAACTTTAAAAGGGTTCGTGTTTATGTATGAATTTAAAATGTCTCCTCACAATAGGTACTCTAGTTAATCATAAAAATCTACAGTACAGGATTTATTTATAGAATTTTAAAACATTAGATAGGCCATGCCTATGAGAGAGAACTTAGCATCACGTCTGTAGCTGTCCTCTTCTGATGGAGGACACTGTGTGCCTTTGTGCTTCTATAATGCAGGAGTGAGAGAAGACAGGATACCAGTACGTTTAAGGATCTATTCTTTATTTGGTGCTTTACGTTTTGAAAACGATCTGTATCACACAGCTTAAAACACCAGGACCATCATGACCATCCTCGCACCACCGAAGATTGACCTCCCATACCACAGTTTTATTTTTTTTTTACACCTTGGCTCGCTTGCCATGGTTTTCCACTGCGTCCTCGGTGACACTCTCGTCCTCCCCAATGTCCATCAGCGTTTTCTTCCCCAGCAGCTCGAAAATGTCCTCCGGACAAATGCCCTTCGGCTCGGCCACCTTCACCGTCAGCATGTTGATGGTTAACTCAGTCCCTTTAGGGATCGCCGTCTTCGCCACTATAGACTTACCCAGCTAGAGAGAGAGAGAGAAAGAGAGAGAACTTGTGGTTGCTATTCATTAAGCTAGCTAACAACTCACTAACCACTATTTTACCATAGCATATTCACTAGTGTAGTCTATCTGTGTGTGTGTTTCTTCACCTTATCATGGCAGGGCACCTCACAGGAAAGCATTTGTTTGATGCCACTGCCTAGCGCCCGCTCCACTGTTCGGATGGATCGTACCAACTCAGCGAGCTCAGAGGGGTCGAGTGAGGCGGAGTGGTCGCTGCCCTTCCAGGTCTTATCCAGAGTCACGTGCCGCTCCACCACCTTCGCACCCAGAGCCACGGCTGCCACAGATACACTGATACCTGTTTCATGACCTGAGTAGCCAATCGGGATGTCCGGGAACTCCTTCTGGTATTCCTATCGGTTGGGACAAAATGACTACAGTGTGATTACAGCACACTAATTCTTTATGTAGACAACACACACACACACACACACACACACACACACACACACACACACACACACACAGAGTGCCATTACCGTGATGACGTGCAAATTGACGTTGTCAGGATCAAGAGGGTAAGCGCTGGTACACTGCAGGATGCAGAAATTCTCATTGTGTTTCTTCACTGTCTGATACACACGCCGCATAGTCTCCATACTCTGCATCCCACTGGACACCACCATCGGACGACCTGGGGGAGGGGGGGGGGTCACACACATATTTCAGAAATATGATGAAACAGATAATGACTGACTATTAAATCTGTTGAAGCTTTAGAATCAAATCCAGGTATAATTAAAGAGCCTCACCTTTCTGGGCCGTTTTCTCCAGGTACGGGAAGTTATTGGTGTCTCCGGAGCCAACTTTAAAGAAAGGCACGTTAATCTCGTGAAGAAATTCCACAGCCATCTACAATAAAAAACAGAGGTCCAGAGTACACGTGTGTGTTAATGCCTGAGAAATCAGTAATGATGTAATCACACTGAGGAACACCAGGGGGCGCTAAAGACCTAACCTTAATACTGAACCTTACAAACACGATTATTAGTAGCTGTTTTATTCTTCTGTTGTTTTCTTTCTAAATCTACACATATATTCAGGATTTATAATATTCAGTAGTACTGATTAAGGCTTATAATAAGAAGGAAACAGAACAGCAATTAAACTCGAATTTAATTGTATTTACTCATCTTTTATTTATCTATAGATTTAAAGTTAACATCAAAACTATTCAAGTAAAATAACAAAAAAACTACAAATAAAAGTAAATAAGTGAATGAATAAAAAAAACCCACAGTAATTCCTTCCAGACATTTTCACAAGAAGTTTTATTTTGCTGCATGTGTGAGAGACCTCTGACTCCTGACCTCATCCATGCCTGAGGCCGTGAAGAAGATGCCGACTTCCTGAGCGTAGCGCTGCAGCTCCCTGTACTGGTCATGTGAGAACTCCAGGTGACGCTTGTGTTCTCCGTACGTTTTGCCCCAGGAGTGTTTGGAGGTGTAGGGTCTGTCCAGAGCACGTTTATTAAACTTGTACTCCAACTCGCTCTTCTGGAATTTGGCACAGTCTGCACCACAATCCTGCACAACATGACAGTAATTAACACACCAAGCACCTGATTCATATTTACACCATGTTTATCTTTATTTACACTACACTTTAATAGCATCCGGATTTATTTTCTTTCTCTCTCACACACACACACACACACACACATACACACATACACACATACACACACATACACACTTCTATAGGGCAGAAGCAAAGGTTTTCCACTGTTTGTTCTGGGCCTCCCTCTGAGTTCCACACTCCAACCCAAACTACCCAGAGATAATCCAGACCAACATGCAGCATTAGCACACACAGATATCATGTTAACAGTCATAATCATGTTGAGTGTTAGAATCAAACACAGCACAAACATATAGAACGGCACAAGTGTAAAATAAACAAGAGGAGAAAATAAACTTCACTCTCCAACAGTTTGGAGTTTAATCACTGTTAGTACACACTGAGTTACTGACACCAGATAACACAGTCATAGTAACTTGTTACTGATACACATGTCTAACCGTGTTTTTAGAGAGAGAATATAGCTATAGATTATTCACTGGCCCCTGGGCGGACTAGTAGTTCAGGTAGTTAGGAGATGTTGGTGCATGAAAGATGATTTTAACACCCAGGATGGGGTTCGAAACCCACCACGCTCATTTTACCTGTCATACAGTTTATGAATGTTATTTATTTACTTTTGTTTGTATAGTTATTGTTGCCCTGCGATGGCCTGGTGAGCTGTTCAGGGTGTACCCCGCCCTCGCCCAGAGCCGGCTGAGATGGGCGCCAGCCTCCCTGCGACCCTATAGGCGCTTCAGAGAATGAATGAATGAATGAAACACTGTGTGGAGGATGCTGTTAGCCAGATGATGCTAACGGTGCGGATCTGTGAGGATGTTCCGGTTGAACTGGTTTTCATATTAACTGGTGACATTGGCTTACAAATGTTTACTTTCCGCTGTTGTGTTTGTATACTTAGTGTTGTTGAAACACAAACACGGCACATGTTTACATTTATTCAACAACGAAGTGAATCATCAGATTTATCGTCTGACGAATCTGCAGAAGTCAAACAGAAGTAAGGGAAATGTCGGCAGAAATAACGGAAATAACGGAAAGTAAACATCTGCAATCCAATATTACGAGAAAATATGAAAACCAGTTGAACCGGAAGTGCTGTAATATTTCTCATCAGTGTGAGGAGTAAGAGCCGGACGGACTCGGCAGATGAGGGTTCTTACTTTGGCCATTTTTATCATTTTCTTGGCGATCTCGATGTCTCCCTGATGATTCTGTCCAATCTCCGCGATGATGAAACACGGATGGTTTCCTCCAATCATGCGTCCGGGACACAACTCAAACTTCAGAGGCATTTTCACTCACAGAAATAAACGCAGAACTCTACACAGAAACCTCACACACACACACAGAGTGACAGCGCTGGAACTTCCGGGTTTGTTTACGAAGCCACGCCCACTCTGTACGGTGTTTACGTCATCTATTAAAGTCCCAGTGGCACACTTTACCTTAATAGCCATTTTCTAAGAATCCCCCAGGGCGTGATACACCACCCCCTCTGATTTCTGTCAGTTTTTGGTGGTGTAGATATATTTACAAATCTGACAGAAATCACATTTTTTTTTATCTCTGGAAGCCATTCATTCATTATCTAAACCCCTTAATCCTAATTAGGCTTGCGGTGAAGCTGGTGGGCAAGGGTGGAGTACACCCTCACCAGGTCATTGCAGGGTAACACTCGCACAACCATTCAAACTCACACGTAGGGGCAATTTGGAACAGCCAATCAACCTACTGTTCTTGTTTTTGGACTCTGGGAGGCAAACAAAGTACCCGGAGGAAACCCACACAAGCACGGGGAGAACATGCAAACTTCACACAGAAATGCCCAAGCCTTGGGAATCGAACCCAGGACCTTTTTGCTGTTAGGCAATATGCTAACCACTGTGCCACAATGCCACCTCTCTGCAACCCTTCAGAAAAAAATGTACGGTGCCCTTAAGGGGGAGGGGTCCCAAGGGCCAACATTGCAAAAAAGTTAAATATTGGATTTTGACTTTGATTATCTCCATGTGCCCTCATTTAGCCTCCGTGATTTCATGGTATATAAATGTGTCAGGTAGAGTCTTTCAAAAAATGATGGTATTTTCAAGGCTGAAATAATATCAGAAAGGTTTTTGCATCATTAAGCTTTAATGATCGACAGTTTCATTGGAAGACCTTCTTGATATTATTCTCATACAAAGTAGAGATATAGAGGAACATAATAAAAGTAGTTTTATTTATTTAATTCTATAGAGGGCGCATTGTGTTATGGCCTGATAAAAATGTACCTGAACAGCAATTTTGCCACAAAAAGTGCACTTATACAAAAGCATCCAAACTATACCACCACCATTCATGCATATTTAGAAAGGAAAGATCCCCACATGTCCAAATATACTTGAATGAGCCAGGCTTAATCAGTGCGCAAGCCGTTGGAGGTCCCCTTCATTCAGCCTTGAAAATTCAGACAGTTTTTGAGAGACTATACATGATATATTCATATACCATGAAATCACAGAGGCTGAACGAGGGCACACAGAGATAATCAAAGCCAAAAAGAATTTTGTAGATTTTTTGGAATTTTAGCCCTCTGGACAAAGGAAATTTCCAAAGGGTTTCAGATCTTTTATTTATTCATTTTCTGAACAGCTTAATCCTAATTAGGGTCGCAGGGAGGCTGGCGCCAATCTCAGCCAACTCTGGGCGAAGGCAGAGTACACCCTGGACAGCTCGCCATGCCATCACAGGGCAGAAACATGCTGATGGCTATGCAGCCAGGTTCTTTTACAAGCCTCTCACTATAGACAGTGAGAGAACATAACTCAGTTAGCTGCAGTTACAGGGGACAGCAGTGGCAACCCGTTGATAGTGAGGCTTTGAACCTCCGCCCTTGGGATCAGTAATCCAGCACCCTACCACCAGGTCACCACTGCCCCCATGTTTCTGAGATTTAAAAAAAAAAAAGTGATTTCTGTCAGTTTTTACAATAATATTATCTACCCCCACCAACAATTTTGAGGGAATCTAAAGGGGGTGATATAGTCACCCTGTTTTTTGAATTGCGTGCCGACAACTACTTGTTGGCGTTCTTAACCTAGGTGGTTCCCTCTGATTTTAGGGATTTCATTTTTGTTTTGTTGTTTAACTTCTTTTTTTCCCTCTTGAAGCAGTTTTAGTTCATCCATCCATTGATTCATTCATTCATCTTCTTCCGCTTGTTCTGGGGTCATGTCGCATGGGCAGCAGCCTAAGCAGTGGCTCCCAGACGTCCCTTTCCTCAGCCACTTCCTCCAGCTCTTCCAGGGGGGTGACAAGGCGTTCCCAGACCAGCCGAGAGATGTAGTCCCTTCAGCGTGTTCTGGGTCGGCCCCTGGGTCTCTTCCCAGTCGGACATGCCCGAAACACTACACCAGGGAGGCATTCGGGAGGCATTCTAATCAGATGCCCGCGCCACCTCAACTGGCTCCTCTCAACGTGAAGGAGTAGCTCTTCTACTCCGAGTTCCTCCTGGATGACAGAACTTCTCACCCTATCTCTAAGGGAGAAACCTGACACCCTGCGAAGGAAGCTCATTTCAGCCGCTTGTATTCGCGATCTCGTTCTTTTGGTCACTTCCCAAAGCTCGTGACCATAGGTGAGGGTAGTAACGTAAATTGATTGGTAAATTGCGAGCTTTGCCTTCTGGCTCAGCTCCCGCTTCACCACGACGGACCGGTACAAGCTTCGCTTTATAGCCAAGGCTGCACCGATCCACCTGTCAATCTCCCACTCCATCCTTCCCTCACTCGTGAACAAGACCGCAAGATACTTGAACTCCTCCACTTGGGGCAAGACCTCATTCCCAACCCGGAGGGTGCATTCCACCCTTTTCCGACTGAGAACCATGGTCTCGGACTTGGAGGTGTTGATTCTCATCCCAGTCGCTTCACACTCAGTTGCAAATCGCTCCAGCGAGAGCTGAAGGTCCTGGCTCGATGAAGCC
>JAOUQZ010000032.1:11268591-11279183 GCA_028564935.1 Neosilurus hyrtlii | reverse complement strand
TAGAACTTTTCCTTAGAATTTCACATTCATACCCTCTCAGGTAATACACACCCCATCTACTGCAATAGGTTTCTGCCTACACCTGATTTATACTGAACAGCATTTATTATTTACATACTGTATGGAGGATGGGCTTGTGTTAATTATGGCTTTGTGGCCAGAGTTTGTTTAGATAATTAGCCATTTCAGTGCTGAATGATAGCGTTAGGGTTATCACCTGTTTCTCGTCCAGTTTGGCGTGTGCCCAGGTTGATGACGGGTGTCCTGAAGGCTCTGGCCTCACGCATGCCACAGCTGCTGTTCCCCACCATGCATGCAGCCTGTATGAGCTGCCATTTGGATGAACTGGCTAAAGGGGACATGTTTAATGGCACGGAAGTTTGGGTGCTGCTCGATTCTCTTCTTCCTCATCACACGAACCATCTCCTTACTGTCTACACACACACACACACAGAGTAAAACAATTATCAATTTTCCACTGTAGGGAAACACCCGAAGTCCAAACAGTGGGTAGAGTGTATGTTGTGTGCATGCGTGTGTGTGCATGTGTGTGTATGTGTGTGCAGTCACCAGCGTCAACGTTTGGGAACAGGATGAGTGTTTTCTTGTTGAAGGAGATAAGTACGTCCAGCATAAGCTCATAAATATTTATGGAGTTTTTGATGTCTGTCATTATGGGATGCTGCAGGGCCATGATATAGTCTGAATTCTTCACACCGTCACCTACACACACATACACATACAATCCCAACTTCGGTCTGTGTTCTGTAAAAACTACACCTGGATAATATAGTGTAAAATGTGATGCACCAAGCCAGGATTTGATGATGTCCTCAAAGTCATCACGGCTCCATGAGTTCAGCAGGCGGTCATATGACGGACAGCCGGCCAGCAAGATGCGGCTATGGCCGTCGCACATGGCAAGCAGGTGTGTCTAGGCAGCGCGAGTGCACACGGCATGGTAGTGTGCCAGTTTGTTGATGCCATGGCGGATAGAGTCATCGATGGTGCCACTTCTCCTCTCTTCACATGTAGGATAAGGATGTCGATGAGATGTGATCCCAGGATGATGACCTCAAGCTCAAAAAGGTCAGGGTGAGTTTGGATGCCAAATATGATGGGAGCGAGTTTGGAGTAATCTGTACGGTTGCAGGTGGCCACACACACCTTCAGCTTCCGCCTCGATCCCTCATTCTCACTGGTCTCCTCATGCTCCATTTTCTCCTCTAGCCGCTGTATCTTCAGATAGTACTGCTCCTGAGGAACACACACACACACAAACGATCCATTTACAGTAAACACTAGACAACTGTGAGAACATTACTATTATCACACAGCTCATAGTAAATAAATCATACTAATTCCTCAGGAGATAGCAGAAAATGTGTATGTGTGAGGGGGGGTTACAAGGTCTTACATTACAACCTTTGTTTGATTAAATTCATAACCAGGTGTTTGCTCATGGCAACAAAATCAACACACATTTATGGGCATTTACTGTCACTGAAGAACTACTCCATAGTTCTTAGAACTGTTGCAGGAAGTACCTCCGTTTCTGTGCCCACACTGAGGACGATTCCATAGTTCTTAGAACACTGACAAGAGAGTACCTTTCTCAAACTCTTCACTGTGCTGTTATCACAGTGTCATAGTGGTTAGCACATCCCCCTAACAGCAAGAAGGTCCTGGGTTCGAGTCTCAGTTTGCATGTTCTCTATGTGCTTGCATGGGCTTTCTCCGGGTATGCTGGTTTCCTACCACAGTACAAAAACATGCACATTAACTGTTCCAAATTACCCCTAGGTGTGAGTGTGAGCTTGAATGCCCCCCCCCCTTTTTTTTTTTTTTTACTATTTAATTATTTTATAATTAGGCTGGGGTCCAAGATGTCCATGTGGGGGACCCAGGATTGTTCCTCTGGAACTGCCCAGTCAACCAGATATTCAATCTTACCATGGTACCGGCGAGAGTTCAGGAGACCCAGGACGGCATGAATGGGGCCTTCCTCCGCTGCCAGTGGTGGAGGGGGTTCTGTTACCTTGCCCAACTCTGTAGATGGTGAGTTCTATTCTGTTCTATTCTGAATGTCTGTTTAATCAGTTTATTAATTTTTGGTGTTTCAAATTTTTATTGTTATTTTATTTTTAATTCCTTGTTCATTTTTTGTTAATATTTATTAAAATGCTATATTGATGTTGATTTTGCTGTTGTTATCATGACACCCGGAGACAAGAGGAATATAATACAGCGGGTTTTATTGTCCCAAACAAACACTGGCTCAGGGTGCCACAAAAACGGGAAATAATCAAAATGCGGTATGGAAAGAACACCTGCCACGAGGGGCAAACCAAAACCGAAAACACACAATCAAAGAACACGAAGAGTCCGGGAGAGGTCTTAACAGGTAGAGAACGTGTAATCTAAGGTGAGTCCAAAACGCTTGAAGGAGTAGCAGTGAAAATGTGCATCTCCAACGAGGCTAAACACTGAAGTGTGTCTAGCGGGGGGTTATATGGTGTTATTTCAGATCCGGTAATGAGGTGCAGGTGATGTTTAGTACTCGGGGGAGTGTGCTCACAGTGTGTAAGCGTCGGGGAAAGAGTTTGGACGTAACAGTACCCCCCCCCTCCAAGAGCCGTTCCGGGCTTAGAGCTTTTTACATGCATTCTGGAGTCGGATGTTCTGGGAGGAGAGCCACACCTTTTCCCCAATCTGGTAACGGGGCAGTTCTGAGCGTCTTGAGTCAGCAACGGAAGTCCCACATCAAACGGCGTGTTGAAGGTGTTGGTTAGACTTGCTCCAGACCTGTTCGCTCCTCTGAAACCATTGGTCCACCACTAGGACGTCAGTTGGCTCTCAGTTCCACAGAAAGAGCAGAGGTTGTTGGACGAGTACGCAGTGGAAAGGGGTCAGCCCAGTGGATGGCTGACACAGGGAGGAACTGGTTCCAGGTAGCATGGTGACAGTTGTAGAAGGTTCGTAAAAATCTTCCTATTTCCTCGATCTTCCTTTCCGTTTGCCCATTGGTTTAGGGGTGATATCCAGATGATAAATTGACAGTCACCCCTAGGAGTTTAAAGAAGGCCTTACAGAATCTTGAGGTGAACTGTGGGCCTCTGTCCGTTACCACATCTTCCGGTAACACAAAGTTGCGGAAGACATGTTCGAATAGGGCCTTGGTCATTTCTGCTGCTGTTGGAAAGGACTTGAGGGGGATTAACTTACATGCCTTTGAAAACCAGCCCAGAACTACTAGGACGTAGGTGTTACCTCCGGATGGTGGGAGGTCTGTCATGAAATCTACCCCCAGGTGCGACCATGGACGACGAAGTACGGGCAAAGGAAGGAGCTTCCCAGCCGAGAGGTGTTTTTTAGATGTTGCATGCCTTACACCCAACCACAAACATTTTGGTCATGGTTGACATTCTGGGCCACCAATAACGCTCCTGGAGGAGGGAGAGAGTTGCCGTAGTCCCTGGGTGACCAGTACCTGGGACGGAATGTACTGCCTGAAGCAGGGGAAGTCGGAGATCCCTGGGCACATACTGCCACCCCTGTGGTTTTCTGGCAGCGACGGATCTGACTCCGGCGTGGCTCGGATGTGTTCCTCCAGGTCCCACTGTATGGCATTGAGGAAAACTTTGGGAGGAAGGATTGTGGTTGGTTGATCCGATGCTTCCTTGGGGTCGTGGATAAGAGATGTTTTGTGATCCCAGGCAGTACCTTATGGTGAATTTGAAATGTGTGAAGAACAGAGCCCATCGAGTTTGGCGGGGGTTCAAGCATTTAACTTCTCTTAGGTAGCACAAATTCTTGTGGTCAGTGAGGACCTGGAAGGGATATTGTGCACCCTCTAGCCAGTGGCACCATTCCTCCAGGGCTAGTTTGATAGCCAGGAGCTCGCAGTTCCCTATGTCATAGTTCTGTTCCATGGGACTCAGTTTGTGCAAAAAGAAGGCACAAGGTAGTGGTCGACCTTTCTGATCTTGGCGCTGCAACAGTACGGCCCCCACTCCAGTGGTTGAAGTGTCTACTTCCACAATGAAAGGTTTAGTTGGATCTAGATGATGGAGTACTGGTGCCGAGAGAAATGCTTCTTTAAGGCGATGGAAGGCAAGCTTGGCTGTGTCGTTCCAGGCAATGGTCTTGGGCTTCCCATGGAGGAGCGTGGTGAGAGGAGCTGTCAAGACAAAGTTTTTAATGAACCGGCGGTAAAAATTGGCAAATCCCAGGAATCTTTGCAGGGCTTTCACCGTCCCGAGTTCGGGCCAGGTTTTGACGACTTTGACCTAATCTTTCTCCATACGGACCCCTTGGGGAGTTATCACGTAGCCCAGAAACGATACCATCGCCTGGTGAAAGGAGCACTTCTCGGCTTTCAGGAAAAGTTGGTGGTGGCATAGACATTAGAGCACCTTGATTATATGCCGAACATGGGTGAAAAGGTCTGGAGAGTAGATGAGGATATCATCTATGTACATGATCACGTATCAGTCCAGCCTATCCCAGAAGATTTCATTCATGATCCCTTGAAATACTGAAGGAGCATTGGCTAGCCCATACGGCATGACCAGATATTTGTAGTGACCGCTGGGTGTGATAAACGCCATCTTCCACTCGTCTCCTGAACGGATTCGCACCAGGTTGTAGGCACTACAGAGATCAAGTTTACTGAATACGTTTGCTCCACAGAGCTGTTCCAGGGCTGCGTTCCACAGAACCAGTGGTAATGGGTACCTGAACTTGATAGTGACTTGGTTAAGTGCTCGGTAATCAATGCAGGGCCGCAAGCCCCCATCCTTCTTGGCATTGAAAAAGAAGCTGGAGGCCGATGGGGAGGTGGACGGACGAATCTAATCCTGTTGTAGTGCCTCCTCTATGTAATCCTCCATGGCTCGTTGTTCCGGCAGAGACAGAGGGTATACTTGCCCCTTAGGGACCGATGCGCCGGGTACTAGCTCGTTCCAAGGTCTGTGGGGTGGTAATCCTGCGGCGAGCCCTGGACTGAAAACCTCGATGTAGTCGGAGTATTCCTCCGGGATCGTTATGGTTGTCTGGGCTGATGGGCTTTCGATAGTGGTTGTACCAATGTCGATGTGGTCCTGAAGGGTTCTTTGGGCAAGCTGTGGGAAGCAATGCTGGAAGCACCCTTTTCCCCACTTCAGGACTTCACCCGTGGCCCAGAAGATTGTCGGTGAATGGAGCAGGAGCCATAGTTGTCCAAGGATGATGTCAGCGTTTGATCTCTCGAGTACCAGGAATGATCTTTCTTATTGGTGCAAGAAGCCGATATTCAGGAGCACAGGGTTGGTCTGGAGTTGACACTCTCATGAAGTGAGGGGTTCCCCGGTTATGGAGCGTACGGAGAAGGGTATTGGGCAGCGGTGTAGCTTGAGCTGGAGTTTTCGACACCGATCCCTGGAGATGAAGTTGCCTGCTGAATTGGAGTCGATGAGCGCCATGACTGTAAGAGAGCATATTTGCGTAATGAGGGTTACTGGAGTTGATAGAGGCTGGGACTTTAGGAGCTCGATGTTCCTTTGACTCAACGACGGACGTGGGGGGCGAGTAGAGCAGGTTGATATGGAATGTCCCGCCTGGCCACAGTAGATACAGAGTCCCTCCCTTATCCGTCTACGTCGTTCGGCAAGAGTGGGCCGGAGCGAATCCACCTGCATATGTTCAGCCAGCGGTGGAGTTGGCGTGGTGGAAGCTGAATGTTGCAATTCCATGAGGCACCCTCTCCGTCGATGTGCTACGTGGATGGCCAGCTGAATGAATCTCTCCAGCCCCATGAAATCGTCATAGGCGGAGAGTTGTAGCCGCAGCGAAGGTTCTCAGCCTTGGCGGAAATGGGTGATCAGGGCCGTCTCATTCCACCCACTTGTTCCCATGAGGGTGCAGAATTCCAGAGCATACTCCCTAATGTCCATCCGCCCTTGACAGAGCCGGTGTAGTTTCTACTGGTTGGTGGAGTCACCGTCGGGGTGGCAGAACACCTCATGCAAGTGCGTGGTGAAAGCAGCGTATGTAAATACGGTGGCACCATTTTGTCTCCACTGCCCCTCTGCCCACTGCAGTGTTTTTCCAGAGAGAAAGGAGATGACTTTGGCTCGTTCTGTGGGAAAGCGAGCGGGGTGCATCTCTATCACAAGTGAACACTGGAGAAGGAATCCCTCACCGCTGTCAGCATCCGGAGTAATGAGTGGGGTTAATAATGGGACCTTCGGTGGAAGTAGCAAGCACCGGCCTCGCAGAGGGCACCTCCAACAGTGAGAGGGCACGACGTACCTCCTCCATGAGAAATTGAAACATGTCTGGAGGGAAAGTGGGCATGGCCTCCATTCCATCTGTCTCAGTCTAGCCTTCTGTTATGATGACATCCGGAGACAAGAGGAATATACCATATTCCATCGCCTTTTATTGTCCCAAACAAACACTGGCTCAGGGAGCCACAAAAACGGGAAAATACTCCAAAAGCAGTATGGAAAGGAAACCTGCCACAAGGAAAGAACACGAAGGGTCGGGGAGAAGTCTTAACGGGTAGAGAACGCGAAAGCTAAGGTGAGTCCAAAACGCTTGAAGGAATAGCGGTGAAAACACGTGCATCTCAAATGAGGCTAGACACTGAAGTGTGTCTAGCAGGGGTTTATATGGTGGAGTTAATCAGATCCGGTAATGAGGTGCAGGGGATGACGATTAGTACTTGGGGGAGTGTGCTTGCGGTGTGTGAGGGTTGGGGAGTTTGCTCTGGACGTAACAGCTGTTCAGTACTTTGTGGTTGTTTTGCCTGTGAAAAATACTTTAATAAACTTTACTGTAATTAGTAAAAAAGATTTTTAGAATCACATCCAACACAAAAATGTTTAAATATACAACATTTATCCCTGAGAAAGAGGTTAAATTAAAAATATTGGTACTTTTTTTAATCAATCAACCAGCAAAGTGTGAAAGATGAAAACCTATATCAGAATCAGAATACTTTATTGATCTCGAAGGAAATTGTGTAAATAGACCTATAATCTAACACCCCTGTAGGTGTGGCCTAATATTCTAATGAGCATACTTTGTCTGAGACTCTAACTATTGCACCATACCAGTAAAGAATCAATATTGTTCAGCTTCCATGAAGCTCTTTATGTGATGTCACAACACAGGACCTTGGTTATCTAAACCAATCACAGTGAAATATGCAAATTATTCCAGGATGACCTTGTGGCTAAAACCCAGCATGGCTAGTTAATGCAGCTGCTAATCAGCAATAAACAACTCAAAATACACATGTGGCCAGAAATTATAATTAAAATTTGACTCCTGATTTCCCTCATTTGCATAGTTATGCATATTCATATATCTTTACATTGTTTATGAGAACAAAGGTGCGTTAAAGAAAAACAAACAAAAAATTTTTTTGACAGACTGTTTTAATGGTATACTGACTTTCATTGATCCAATTACATATCATACATCCAATTACATGATCATTGAGTGATAGGCATCACTTGATAAATATGTGCGGGGCTTAACTTAAATTTGAGCTGCCAATTAAAATTATTTTATTAATTCTTATTACTTTAACTTGACTGACATTTGCATGAAACATTAACAAATGTAAATTTTAACATAGGGATTTGCTAACATTCGCTAAGCATCACTAATAACCAAGCTAACATGGTTCCAGCTTAAAAGTAAAACCAGTATCACATGGCTAGCTGTTACTTACTAGAATAAATCATTTAAAGGAAACCTACAGCACCATTTATTGGCAAGGTAGCTAAAACACTAAATACTGTATAGTGTAATAATTCTCAGCAAAACACTAAGAGCCCATGATCATTCGATCAATGTTGAACTTGGCTTATCAAATTTATGACAGTAAGCTCCGGCTTCACTTACATATTCATGATAACATGACTCAGGTATGGATCATTTTGTTTCACTTCTGATCCCTTCCCCCATACCTTAGAGTACTAAATAATGGAACAATAAATACAGCTAAGTGTACTCCATCAAGGGAAAGAGAACAAGGGAGAGTTCACAGTCTCAGTATTCTGACATACACAGATAACTCCCTCTTCCTTCAGAATCATACAGATATTTGTCAGTGTTTACCAGTCATGTAATTAGAAATAAGCACCATTCAGGCCAGGAAAATATAAACAGATGAGGGGGGAGTGGGAGCGTTGTACTGGACAGGTCTGACTGTTTTGTATCTAGTCTTATTATAAAATCCTTACGATTCTTTCAACGGATTAGCATATAAAACCCCCTCCTATTCAGAATAACCCCAAATACAATTCAAAGGCACAAATAGAAAAAGGCCAGGAGGTCGGAGCCACTCACACATAATTACATAATAAATATCTACCAAAAGAAAAATAAAATCAGATTTAAAAAAACCCAGAAAAAAAAGAGGTTAAAATAAAGTAATAAAAAGGTCTGTTTGATCTCAAATACTGTACAAGGGTTCTGATTGGCTGTTAATCTCAGTAAGTGCCATCTGATTGGCTACTGGGTTTTGCATGTAATTAGCCATGAGCCCTCACTATTTTAGCACTGAGTCGCAAAGCAAGTCTTTTCTTCAAGATGCTCTGAGGCTCACAGCCAATCAGATGAGACTCTTCAAGGCTCTCAGAGTCAGTCTGGCTCAGAGTCCCACAGTGTCTCGTCTGATTGTCTCAAGAGCCTTGGAAACTCTCGTCTGACTGGTTTAAAGTGTCAAACCGTCTTGTGTGATTGGCCCCAAGCCACGGTGCGTCTCATACACCTGGCTCCGAGACTTGGAGTGTTTCATGTGAATGGCTCTGAGTCTTGGGGCATATCATCTGATTGGCTCTGAGAGTGGCGGTTCCATCGCTTCTGAATGGTTTGATCCCAAACACACTGGACTTTGAAAGAACATTAAAAGACAGAAAAAGAGTCTAACTGGCCCTCAGAGTCAATGTGTAGTGTCTCAGTAAGTGCGGCGTGTGGTATAGTCCAGGACCATGCTGGCAGCACCGAGCAGAGCAGGGCTGTCGAGGTCAGAAGACATGACCTTCACGTCCCTGGCGGTGGAGAGAGCATGCTGGCTGATGAACTGTCTGACGGGACTCTCGTACTGCTGAGCAAGAACACCGGAAAGAACCACCAGAGATGGGTTCACTGTGTGCAGAATGTTGACGACAGCAATGCCGAGAGCCATACCCGCTGGGAGGGAAGAGGGAGAGAGAGAGAGAGAGGTCTTTAAAGGTTTAACAATGCAGTGTAGTGATGGAGAATAGAAAAAAAAGTCTTTGTGTGTGTGTCACCTGTCCGCAGCACTCCCTCTGCTTTACTGTTTCCAAGGTGAGCGGCCTGTATCAGGTGTGCTGCATTCACTTGCTCCTTGTTGTTTACACTCATTCCCTCCACCAAAAGCAGATCATCTGAAATTAACAGATCATTAGAATATATGCTCCTATTTAGCTGATAGATGCCTGGTATTTTTGGTGCCTTACCATCATGCAGTCGCTTTGCCTCTCGCTGCAGTGCTAACCCGGACGCGTAAGCCTCGATGCAGCCGCGATTACCACATGTACACTCCGGTCCGTCCAGAGACACCATGATGTGTCCAAGCTCGGCAGCACAGAACGTACTGCCGTGTATCAGCTCGCCGTGCTGGATGATCCCACCTCCAATTCCTGTGCAGATGTCACACATTCACTCTTTATTATTCATCTCTCTCACAGACTCACACACACTCAGGGATCACTACGAATGAGTACAGCAGGAGAGTCCTCACCTGTCCCTGTGATGAAGGTGACAAAGTTCTCCACACCCTTCCCATGGCCGAACTTCCTCTCAGCGAGTGCGGCGCAGTTTCCATCGTTATCTACCCACACCGGTAGGTGAAGTGACTGAGACACCGGAGAACGCAGGTCAATGTGATTCCACTCATTTATCAACTTAGTGGAGTCCAACACCACACCATCCTGCGGGTTCACCCTGCCCCCTGTACTAACCCCTACAGCACACAGAGAGGGGCAGAGAATGAATACACAACCACACACCAACATTAATGTTTACATGAACAAACGCTTAGATGGATGGACTGTAAGGACAGACAGAGTGAAGGATAGTCAGATGAACACTGAGGTAGATAGATGGAAGGACAGAGATGGACAGCCTCTAAGGAAGAATGAACAGTGGGATGTATGGAGAAAGACTTAGAAGGAAAGAAGGGTGGACGGATAAACTGTATGTCAGATGGACGGATAGACAGATGAAGGGATGGACTGTAAGGATAGAGAGCTGTATGGACAGAGAGATGAGTGGACACAGGGATGCACAAAAGGGTCAAGCGGATGGATGGATGGACTGTGAGGATGGACAGATGGACGGACAGAGAAATGGATGAATAGAGACGCGTACCCACTCCCAGAATCCTGCAGTTGAGGTGGATGGCTTCGGCCATAGCCTGTTTGCACATGCTCAGTATGAGCTCCATCCTTTCCTCATATGTCTTAGGGTTGGGCTGAGTGTACATCTTCATAATCTTCCCCTGTTACACAAACACACACACACACACACACACACACACACACACACACACACACACACACACACACACA
>JAOUQZ010000032.1:11257131-11268491 GCA_028564935.1 Neosilurus hyrtlii | reverse complement strand
ATATATATATATATATATATATATATATATATATATATATATATATATATATATATATATATATATATATAGTATACCTTACATTTCGCTCTACTTCTATTAAACTGCCTTTTCAACTGAAATATGCAGAAGGCGCACCTCTCACTTTTGGACTTACCGTATTTTGTATTGCATGTCCTAATCTTCTCTTTTGTCACACTTTAAGATGACATCACGCACTCTAGCCCAGAACATTCCACGCAAGAGATTATGAATTTATAAATACACAAACTGACTTCTTATCCTTCTGACACTTGATCAAAGATTAAGAGAAAAGCGTAAAAGGTAGCTAAAAGCCGTTTTGACCATCGAAATGTCGACTTCAGTGTCTACGTTTTAAAGTTCAAACAAGTTTCTATGTGAATGTATGGCTTCTTGGCGAGGCGTCAAAGAGAGATGAGTTTCATGATTCTATGTCGACCTCTCCCCATTTATTTCAATGGGCACCAAGACACACGTATGATATACGTATGATATATACATTGCGTGGGTGCACTTTACTGTTTGGGCTGCATTAAGTGTGAAGTGGAAGAAGAAGAAGAAAAATAAAGAGCCCCATTTTTCTAGGGTGAATAGTAATATGTGGCTGATTAAGATAATAATAATAATAATAATAATAATAATAATAATAATAATAAATCATTAAGATGTATTCATAATTAGCAATAAAGGTTAACAGTTATGTAAACAGGATTTCTTATAACATTTTATTATCATATTTACAATTAAAAGGTTAAATTTTCATGTCTTATTCTAGCTTGTAGCAACCTGCACACAGGACTGCATTAAATCAATTTTGTGTGTGTGTGTGTGTGTGTGTGTGTGTGTGTGTGTGTGTGTGTGTGAGATGGTTCTTGACGGTTCATTGTTTCTCTACATGCTTTACAGTATAGAGATAGACAGAGTGAGATAAACTGGGTATATGGGTTGGTATTGGACATCAGCAAAAATATAACGTGTGTGTGTGTGTAAAGGTGGGCCTCCTGATGTGGGGAAGATGCTGGGAGGAGAGGAAGATAAAGACCCCGAGGCAGAGAAAGAGAAAGAGGAGGAGAGACAGGAGGCTCTGAGGCAGCAGGAGGAGGAGAGGAAGGCCAAGTATGCCAAGATGGAGGCTGAGAGGGAGGTGATCCGCCAAGGCATCCGAGACAAGGTATGCCCCAACACTGACCAATCACAAGCAGCCAGACTCCTGTCCCAAATCTCTCAACTCTGCACTACTTAGTGCCCTTATCGCAGTGTAGGGTAATACACCATTTTAAGAAGGTGCTTGAGCATGGTTTCTAACTGCCAAATGATTTTACTTTTTACAACCTGAGAACCCAAAAAACACAGAACCTTGGAAACACATGCCACAGAACATAGACGCTAGAAACATAGAACCCTGGAAAATAGACAGTTGGGAACTTACGCTACTGGCTAGATCCTAAGAATATAACACCCTTGAAGGACAGAGCCTTAAAGAAATCATGACACCATTTTTCATGTTTATTTCTTAAAAATCTGTATATTTTATCGAAGAGAAGCAACTATAACGTTACACAGCAAAGCGCACCTGCATGGAAACTTTGAATTACGCGCCATTGAAAAAGCGATGACTCCTGCACTGAAAGTACACAGAGGAAGAAGGAGGAAATGACGTCACTGGCAAAAATCCAGTCTCGTGAAGCCCTTCTTGCAATTGTGGTTTGATTGTTTACTGTGGCAGTGTTGTGAAGTTTTCAAATGTGTATGCAGCCAAATTATATATCCTATGCATGTTTTAACTTTAGCCACTAATAGCCAGCCATGTTTTTTCATAGATGGTTATCTCTTCTACATGACCAGCTAAGCAGCTAGCTAGCCACTTCATAAAGTAGCCAGACGATTTCATTGCAGCTGGCTGGCTCCCAGGTCTAGTTAGGCTGCCAAGCAGAAATTCACTCTGCCAATGTTGTCACAACAAAATCGCAGATATTTTGATTGTGTACTCAGCAGGTGGCAAGAAAGTTTTATGTATACTTTTGATTTTTTTGTTTCAAGTTTGTGCATTTTGTGGTGTCACAAGCTCTTTAAGAACGCAGAACCCTGGAAAACAAAGAAATTTCCAGAACCTTCAGAATATAGATCCCTGGATACATAGAACCTTGGGAATCTTGAAACCTGGATGAATAGAACCTTGGAAATACAGATCCTTGGATATATAGAACCTTGAGTATATAGATACCTGAACATTATATGGGAATATAAATCCCTGTATACATAGAACCATGGGAATATAGATTCCTAAATAAATAAATAAATAGATCCATGGAAATATAGATATCTATATAAATCGATAAATAGATCCATGCGAATATAGATACCGGGATAAATAGATAAATAGATCCATGGAAATGTAGATACCTAGATAAATAGATCCATGGAAATATAAATACCTGGATAAATTGATAAATAGATACATGGGAATATAGATACCTGGAAAAATCGATAAATAGATCCATGGGAATATAGATTCCTGGATAAATAGATAAATAGATCCATGGTAATATAAATCCCTGGATACATAAATCCATGGGAATATGGATATATAATATAGATACCCTAGAAAACAAATAAATTTTCACAACCTTCAGAATATAGTTTCCTGAGTACATAGAACCATGGAAATCTTGAAACCTGGGTGAATAGAACCTTGGAAATACAGATCCTTGGATATATATAGAACCTTGGGTATATAGATACCTAAAAATTATATGGGAATATAAATTCCTGTATACATAGAACCATTGGAATATAGATTTCTAAATAAATAGATAAATAGATCCATGGAAATATAGATACCTGGATAAATCGATAAATAGATCCATGGGAATATACAGTAGATACCTGGATAAATTAATAAATAGATCCATGGAAATATAGATACCTAGATAAATTGATAAAAAGATCCATGGGAATATAGATTCCTGGATGAATAGATAAATAGATCCATGGGTAATATAAATACCTGCATACATAGATCCATGGGAATATAGATTCCTGAATAAATAGATAAATATTTCCATGGGAATATAGATACCTCGATAAAGCAATAAATATAGCATAGCATAGCATAGCATCATCTTCCACTTATCCGGGGCCGGGTCACGGAGGCAGCAGTCTAAGCAGGGATGCCCAGACTTCCCTCACCCCAGACACTTTCTCCAGTGGTGTTCCCAGGCCAGCCGAGAGACATAGTCTCTTCAGCGTGTCCTAGGTCTTCCCCAGGGCCTCCTCCCGGTGGGACATGCCTGGAACACCTCCCTAGGGAGGCGTTCAGGGGGCATCCGATAGAGATGCCCAAGCCACCTCAGCTGACTCCTCTCGATGCAGAGGAGCAGCGGCTCTACTCCGAGCTCCTCCCGAGTGACTGAGCTTCTCATCCTATCTCTAAGGGAGCACCCAGCCACCCTGCGGAGGAAACTCATTTCGGCCACTTGTGTCCGCGATCTTGTTTTTTCGGTCATTACCCAAAGTTAAGGGTAGGAGCGTAGATCGACCGGTAAATCGAGAGCTTTGCCTTTCGACTCAGCTCCCGCATGACGGTCCGGTACATCGGCCGCATAACTGCGGACACTGCACCAATCCGCCTGTCAATCTCACGAATCTCACGCTCCATCTTTCCCTCACTTGTGAACAAGACCCCTAGATACTTGAACTCCTCCACTTGAGGCAGGACCTCTCCACCCACCCGGAGAGGGCACGCCACCCTTTTCCATGCGAGAACCATGGCCTCAGGTTTGGAGGTGCTGATTCTCATCCCAGTCGCTTCACACTCGGCTGCAAACTGCTCCAGCGCATGCTGAAGGTCCTGGTTTGATGAAGCCAACAGGACAACATCATCTGCAAACAATCCATGGATATGGATCAATAAATCAATAAATATATCCATGGGAATATAGATACCTGGATAAATTGATAAATAGATCCACGGGAATATAGATACCTGGATAAATAAATAAATATATCCATGGAAATATGGATACCTGGATAAATAGATAAATAGATCAATGGGAATATAGATTCCTGTATAAATAGATCAATAGATCCATGGTAATATAAATCCCTGGATACATAGATCCATCTGAATATAGATTCCTGAATAAATAGATAAATAGATCCATGGGAATATAGATACCTGGATAAATCGATAAGGAGATCAGTGGGAATATAGATTCCTGAATAAATAGATAAATAGATCCATTGGAATATAGATACCTGGATAAATCAATAAATGAATCCATGGGAATATGGATTCCTGAATAAATACCTGGATAAATCGATAAGGAGATCAGTGGGAATATAGATTCTTGGATAAATTAATAAATAGATCCATGGGAATATGGATACCTGGAAAAATTAATAAATTGATCTATGGGAATATAGATTCGTGAATAAATAGATAAATAGATCCATGGGAATATAGATACCTGGATAAATCAATAAATCGATCTATGGGAATATAGATACCTGGATAAATACATAAATAGATCCATTGTAATTTAGATACCGGGATATATCGATAAGAAGATCAGTGGAAATATAGATTCCTGAATAAATAGATAAATAGATCCATTGGAATATAGCTACCTGGATAAATCAATAAATGAATCCATGGAAATATGGATTCCTGAATAAATAGATAAATAGATCCATGGAATATAGATACCTGGATAAATCAATAAATAGATCCATGGGAATATAGATACCTGGATAAATCAATTAATAGATTCATGGAAATATAGACACCTGGATAAATAGATAAATAGTTCAATGAAAATATACATATGTGGATAGATCGATAAATAGATCCATGGGAATATTAAAACATAGATAAATAGATTCATGGGAATATAAATGCCTGAATACATAGATCCATGGAAATATAGATTCCTAATAAATAGATAAATAGATCCATGGGAATATAGATACCTGGATTAATCGATAATTAGATCAATGGGAATATTGATACCTGGATAAATATATAAATAGATCCATGGAAATATAGATACCTGGATAAATCAATAAATAGATCAATGGGAATATAGATTCCTGAATAAATAAATAAATAGATCCATGCGAATATAGATTCCTGAATAAATAGATATATAGATCCATAGTAATATAGATACCTGGATAAATTAATAAATTGATCTATGGGAATATAGATTCGTGAATAAATAGATAAATAGATCCATGGGAATATAGATACATGGATAAATTGTTGAATAGATCCATGTGAATATAGATACCTGGATAAATCAATAAATTGATCCATGGGAATAGAGATACCTGGATAAATACATAAAAAGATCCATTGTAATTTAGATACCGGGATAAATCGATAAGGAGATCAATGGAAATATAGATACCTGGATAAATCAATAATTGGATCCATGGCAATATGGATTCCTGAATACATAGATAAATAGATCCATTGTAATCTAAATGCCTGGATACATAGATCCATGGTACTAAATAAAGATACATAGAGCCATGGGAATATAGAAACCTGGATTAATCGATAAATAGATTCATGGAAATATAGATACCTTAATAAATTGATAAATAGATCCATGGAAACACAGAAACCTGGATAAATAGATAAATATATCTATGGAAATATTGATACCTGGATAAATTGATCAATAGATCTATGGAAATATAGATACCTGGATAAATTGATCAATAGATCTATGGAAATATAGATACCTGGATAAATCGATAAATAGATCCATGGGAATATAGATTACTAAATAAATAGATACATAAAGCCATGGGAATATAGAAACCTGGATTAATCGATAAATAGATTTATGGAAACACAGATACCTGGATAAATAAATAAATAGATCTATGGAAATATAGATACCTGGATAAATTGATAAATAGATCCTCAGAAATACAGATACCTAGATAAATAGATCCATGGAAATATAGATACCTGGATCAATCAATAAATAGTTACATGGGAATATAGATACCTGGATAAATCAAAAAATAGTTCAATGGAAATATTGATAACTATATAAATCGAAAATAGATCCATGAGAATATTGAAACCTAGATAAATAGATAAATAGATCCATGGGAATATAGATTCGTGGATAAAGCGATAAATAGATCCTTGGTAATATAAATCCCTGGACACATAGATCCATGGAAATATAGACTCATGAATAAATAGATAAATAGATGAATGGGAATTTAGATACCTGGATAAATTAAAAAATAGATTAATGGAAATATAGATATCTGGATAAATGAATAAACAGATCCATGGGAAAATAGATTCCTGGATAAATAGATAAATAGATCCATGGTAATATAAATCCCTGGATACATAGATTCATGCGAATATAGATTCCTGAATAAATAGATATATAGATCCATAGTAATATAGATACCTGGATAAATTAATAAATTGATCCATGGGAATATAGATTCGTGAATAAATAGATAAATAGATCCATGGGAATATAGATACCTGGATAAATCAATAAATGGATCCCTGAGAATATAGATACTTAAATAAATCGATAAATAGATCCATGGAAATAAAGATATTTGGATAAATTGATAAATAGATCCACGGGAATATAGATACCTGGATAAATCAATAAATAGATCTATGGGAATATAGATTCGTGAATAAATAGATAAATAGATCCATGGGAATATAGATACCTGGATAAATAGATACATAGATACATGGGAATATAGATTCCTGGATTTATAGATCCATGGGAATATAGATTCCTAGATAAATCAATAAATGGATCCATGGGAATATGGATTCCTGAATAAATAGATAAATTGATTAATGGAATATAGATACCTGGATAAATCAATAAATAGATTCATGAAAATATACATACCTGGATAAATCGATAAATAGATCCATGGTAATATTAATGCCTGGATACATAGATCCATGGTAATATAGATTTCTAATAAATAGATACACAGAGCCATGGGAATATAGATACCTGGATTAGTCGATAAATAGATTCATGGAAATATAGATACATGGATAAATCGAAAAATAGATCAATTGGAATATTGATACCTGGATAAATGATCTATGGGAATATAGATACCTGGATAAATCAATAAATAGATCCATGGGAATATTGATACCTGGACAAATAAATCCATGAGAATATAGATATCTAGATAAATCGATAAATAGATCCATGGTAATATAGATACCTGGATAAATAAGTAAATAGATCCATGGTAATATAGATACCTAAATACATAGATCCATGGGAATATAGATTCCTGAATAAATAGTAAATTGATCCATGGGAATATAGATACCTGGATAAATCAATAAATAGATTCATGGGAATATGGATTCCTGGATAAATATAGAAATAGATCCATGGTAATATAAATCGCTGGATACATAGATCCATGGGAATATAGATAAATTGTTAAATAGATCTATGGGAATATAGATTTATAAATAAATAGATAAATAGATCAATGGAAATATAGATACCTGGATAAATCAATAAATGAATGGCAATATGAAAGCCTGAATAAATTGATCCATTGTAATATAAATGCCTGGATACATAGAACCATGGGAATATAGATTACTGAATAAATAGATACATAAAGCCATGGGAATATAGATACCTCGATAAATCAATAAATGAATGGCAATATGAAATCCTGAATAAATTGATCCATTGTAATATAAATGCCTGGATACATAGATTCATGCGAATATAGATTCCTGAATAAATAGATATATAGATCCATAGTAATATAGATAGTAATATAGATACCTGGATAAATCAATAAATAGATAAATGGAAATATAGGTTCCTGGATATATAGATCCATGGGAATATAAATCCTTGGACAAATACATCCATTGGAATATAGATCTCGGGATTCATAAAACCTTGGGAATATACTGTAGAATCCTGGATACACAGAACTATGGACCATAGATAGGGATTTTCTTTTGTTTCCTGAGATATAGAACACAGATACCATAGAACGCTAAGAACTTTGGAACATGTGGTACACTGCAGTTTTTATTGTACAAAATATTGCTGTATATTTTTCATAACATTAACCTTATACCTTAATCTTTTGTGTGCGCTTGTTTCAGTATGGGATTAAGAAGCGTGAGGAGGCTGAGGCCGAGGCTCAGGGTGCAATGGAGGCGGCAAGTGAAGGCAGTTTGACTCGCCCGAAGAAAGCCGTCCCATCCGGCTGCGGAGACGAGGACGAAGAGGAAGAGAGCATCATGGACACGGTGATGAAATATCTACCAGGACCACTGCAGGACATGCTAAAGAAATAACACAACACACACACACACACACACACACACACACACACACACGCACACACACACGCACACACACACACCTCGGCACACAAACTCAGCTTTAGGTAATGACGCGCTTCCGCTTTCTAACAGCAGAGGGCGCAGTTCCGTTCAGGCTAAACCACAGTTATCCCTCATCCTCCTCACACAGGTTCTTGGTGTAAATAGATTTTGGTTGAGTCCCAAACGCTACTGTTGAACCAATATGACTTCACCAAGAACAGAAACGTTCACTAGATAGTAAGTTATATATTACACCTTAAAAGATGTGTGAAAATGTGAGTTTCTGGGACGAAGAAAGCTTCACAGTAAAAGCCATATTTTAACTTTAAATCACAACGCTGAGTCATTACAGAGAAGGAACAAGGCTACAGAAGTGTGCATGACGTGTAGCCTACTTTTACTCTTTTCTACTTAAACTGTGTCCCAAAATGAATTCAGATAGAATTACTTAATCTATGCATGTGTCTGTATTCTGCCGTTCAATGCCAAAAGGGAAGTAAGTGACAATTTGATGATTTTGAGATATAGAACAAAAACGCACTTCATCCTGGCTCTCTGTGGGAAATAATAGTAACCCAAACTAAATGTGTTGATTGAATGCATAATGAATCAGATGTCTAAAGGACATAATAAGGAATCTCAAATTCCTCTGATCTGGGACTTTAACGTTGCTTACTTCTTTCTTGCATTGTAAAAGACGCAACTTGTTTATTGAAAAACAACAGCCAAAGGATAAATAGATCAATGGAAATATAGATACCTGGATAAAAAAATAAACAGATCCATGGGAATATAGATTCCTGGATAAATAGATAAATAGATCCGACTTAGTTGTGTGCGTGAACATATTAATTAATAGTCTTTTCAGCAGCCTAGTAAATTATATCACATTCCAATAATACAGGCATACATTTTATAATTTAGGTCAACAAATGGTGCCCAATAATATGTTTTATTAAACAGCCAGCATTAAATGTATTAAAATAACTGATGCATTTGTGACTTTTCCAAAAATGTCAATTTGCACAAAATAGTAATGAATTATATACATCTTAAGAAACAAATTACATATTATTAAGAAGTTTATTATAAATATACCACAAATGACAAGGCAAAAATACCAAAAATAACAAAACAGCATAACATGAGATAAAGACAAATGATTAGTTTAATTGTCAGTGTATCTTGTACACGTATAAAAGTGCTAAATAATTTTTTTTAATTACTTAGTGTCTGTGTGATTTACTGAAATAAATGAACATTTGCACGATATTCACATTTTTCAGGAGTTTCACCTGTATTAACAGTGGTCAGTACAAGGCTATTAACACTTGTGAAAACATTGACAGTCAGTTGATCATGGGGCTACAGGGATCAAATTTGTTGCACAAATTGCCAATAATTAAAAAATAATTTGTCATTGTTTATTTTCACAAAATGTACATAATTTGGACTTAAATAGACATATCTTTGTTACTTGCTTCTAAAAAATACTATAATACAACAGAGCCCATTCATTAAGATTTAACTTGCACTTGCTTCTTTTTGGTGTTGTAATACGAACAAACTGTGTCACTTACTTCCTTTTTCAAATTTCATTCTGCACTGCTGGTTTTTATTTTTACCCAAACACACTTTTAAAAGGTATCAACAGCTACCCAGAGCCCATTTATTGCAAAATCTCATTTTCGACCAAAATGTCACTTGCTTCCTTTTGGCGTTGTAGGGCAGTATTAAGGTAAAGCTATGTGTGCTTTAAAAGAAAAAAAAAAATAGCTCCAATTTTTGGTGCATTTATCAAAATAATATTAAGAAGGCAATAAATTATTATTATTATTATTATTATTATTATTATTATTGTTATTATTATGCACTGTTGAACATGAACATACCAAAAGAACAGCCTTTTTTCCTTTTTCTCACCATAACAGTACATACAGACTTCAGGTAAAAGATGCTTCATATCAATAATTTATGTAAAACTTCTGATAAATTAGTTTGCACTTTGTTTTCTCTGGAATCTTCTCAGCAATAATCTCGTCTTGTGTTTGCCTGGCTTTGTGAAATTGGTGAAGAGAAAAACCTGAGAGAATAAATGATGATGTGATTTGTGTCTGAATAAAAGAATAAATATAATAATCAATAAACTGTCTACTTTGGTTTATTGTACTATTTCCACTCTTACTGCAGAATCTAGAACCATTAAATGTTTTTATGCTTTACCGTACACACACTGTCGTTTTTGTGCCAGGTTCATGAAACACTTTAGTGTCTGTTGTCAAACTTTCAACTGTGTAATGGCAAGTGTACATCATCCATTTTTCTTTACACGTTACAACACGAACTGCATCAGAGATTTTTTTCAAAACAGTGAAGGAGCATTACACTAAACATTGACTAAGAATATTTGCTGTATATGCCCATTTTCCCATATACAGACCCCAATGCTTTCCGCTTTATTTACAAATAAAGTGATTTCACACAAACGTCCAAACCACAAAGATTTTATTTGGTATTTAAAACACTACTCAACAAACTTCACAATCTGAGCTACATACAGAATTATTGCTTCGTGATTGTTACACTGCAGATCATCACTTCCTGTGAACACGACCGCCATCTTAAATAAAAACAGTCTGTTCTAATATTTAATTCAGTAAATTCTACAGTTAAAGGCATCCGTGTGTGTGTGTGTGTGTGTGTGTGCATGCACACGTATGTTTTACATTACAGTAGAATTACAATCCAAGAAGGTAAGAAAGAATGCAGCTGTCTGCCCACCTCCAGGCCACCAGGGGGCACCTTTACAGCTGCTGCTACACGTTTGTCCGACATTTGGGGAAAATTGGGCCACTTTCACGCCTTCTCTTTCTTACTGCAGAGAGACAGACAGTTGGCTAGGGAGGCAGCTAAATATATATATATGTGTGTGTGTGTATATATA
>JAOUQZ010000032.1:11241591-11257031 GCA_028564935.1 Neosilurus hyrtlii | reverse complement strand
GTGTGTGTGTGTGTGTGTGTGTGTGTGTGTGTGTGTGTGTGTGTGTGTGTGTGTGTGTGCGCGTGCGTGCGTGTGTGCATGCGTGCATTACCCAGGTCGTTATTGCTCATCATGGCATTAGAGCAGCGTAAGCGAGGACCCTGCTGTGTGAAATGATATCCAAATTTAAGTAAAGTGCTGTTTTTCTCCAACATGCTGGCAATCTCCATCTCAACCTTATTACCTAGGGGTTGACTCTGTCTCACACACACACACACACACACACACACACACACACACACACACATTACTGTGGCAGAACTCACACTCATGAATATTTTTTTATCTGTTAATGCTAACTTAAATACAGAGTACATTACATACAATGAAAAGTTTACTCAGTAATTTGTTTTATTAAATCTGATCTAAATGTTGATGTTCCAGATGATTCTGTCACATTTTCACTGTCACTTTTTTACACTGTCTGTAATAAAGATCAAATGGCTATGTGTTTATAAAATCATTAGCCTAACTAGCTACTGACCGAGGGTAATGATTTACATTGAAAAAACTCAGCTAGCAAATGTGATATACACACAGGAAACACACTGTGGGAGTGTTAATGAAACAGAACCATCCGGAAAAGCCACATGTACCTCAGATGCTCCTCAGAAACAACTCATAAATGACAACGTACAATACAGCTAAATTATCCTCAGCTTAGTATTGTGTCTCCTGAATTCGGTGCTTATGAAATGTTATAATATTTTCTGAAATTATTTTTTTCTCTGCAAATACGTCTCCACATGGATGATTTTGAAGTTTAAGAAACACTAAAGACCAATTAAAAGTGAGTATTTTCAACAGCCATTATAATGAAGCATGAATACATTTTGGATGCTTCTACACTGTGTGTGCCTGTGTGTGTGTGTGTGTGTGTGTGTACCTGGTTGTCGATTTTAAGCTCCTGTAATGTTGTGTTGTGCTGCAGCGACTCAACCAGAGCCAGAATTCCATTTCCTGTGATGAAGTTCGACTCAACATTCAAACACTTCAGTGTGGTGTTTACTCGCAGCATGTCGGCTAACGCCTGACACACACGCACATACACATACACACATGTGAACACACAATGACACAACTAAGGCAAGGTTTACTATTATGAGGCAATTTGAGCTTGTAAAAAATGAGACCAAGATGCTGATGTGTGTGTTTGTGTGTGTTTGTGTGAGAGAGAGAGAGACAGAAAGACAGAGAGAAAAAGAAACTTACATAGGCAACAGGATCGTTGCTCCGTGTTCCTATGATGCTAAGTCGTTCCACTATAGTGTTTTGTTTCAGTGCCTCGGCATATGCTTTCAGAGTGGTGATAGGAATATTCTACACACAAACACAAACACACACTTCTATAGTGAACTTATTATGTAACTTATAATGTGTGTGTGTGTGTGTGTTTGTGTGTATGTGAAAGGAGCACCTTGATATTGTTCAGGTTGACTTCCACAAGTTGAGGGTCATTGTGTTTAATGCTCACAAGTGTTTGTTCCACATTAGTGTTGTTGGGATCCTCATCTGGAATCGGCTTATACTGCGCACACTGGATCACACCTAACCAATCACATCACATCACATCATCACACCTGACTAATCACATCACATCAATTCAATTCAGTTTTATTTGTATAGCGCTTTTTACAACTGACATTGTCACAAAGCAGCTTAACATAGTAAAAGCAATTTAAAAAGGAATTTTATGAGGATGAGCAAGATGGTGACTCAGGTAGACGCAGCGGCCCAGCTCCCTTCATGTTTTAGCAGCTACGTCTTTCATTTTCTATGTTTAATACTCTATACTCCTACTTTCTTTTCCATGCTCAGTCCCTGGCAGCTGCACATGTGCAGTATAGCATGGCCGAGCTTCTCATGGTTTTGTACAATTACTGCTTCATATCCGACAATAATAGCAGCTGGGACTTCATTCCAGCAGAGTTATAAAGCCTCCCCCGTGTCACATTTTGGACTCTCAGTTCACCAGCAGACCAGCGGTTAAGACCGTGCAGGTGTGGACTGAGGAAGCTACTGCAGCTCTACAGGACTGTTTTGACTCTACAGACTGGGGAATATTCGCAGAGCAGACAGACCTGAAGGGTCACACATCAGCTGTGCTCTCATACATAAATTACTGCACTGAAAATGTGACCACCACAAAGACTGTTAGTGTTCTTGAACCAGAAACCGTGGTTCAACAGTGAGGTGCGCACCCTGTTTAGAGCACTGGATGATGCCTTCAAGTCAGGAGACCAGCAGGCTTACAAAGAGGCACATCAGCAGACTCCTCGGACAGCACCCTACTGAACACCCAGAACCAGTTCTTTGCTTGCTTCGATCAACACAAGAGAGAGGCGTGCACCTGCCCTTCTCTTCCAGAGAGGGGCGATGACCCTATCCAGCTGCAGCAGCACCAGACCAGAGGCACCCTCCACAGAGTCAACGCAAGGAAAGCTACTGGTGAAAAGTCATCTTCACATTATATCATCACACCTGACCAATCACATCACATCTTTACACTTGACCAATCACATTACACATGTCCAATCACATTATCACGCCTGACCAATGATATCACATCATCATACCTGACCAATCACATTACATTGTCACACCTAATCAAACACATCACCACACCTGACCAACCACATCACACCTGACCAATCACATCACATCACCACACCTGACCAATCACATTAGATCACACATGACCAAGCACATCACCAAACCTGACCAATTATATCCCCATACCTGCCCAATCACATCATCACACCTGAACAATCCCATCACATCGGACAAACCACATCACACCTGACCAATAACATCACATCACACCTGACCAACCACAATACATCACAACTGACCAATCACATCATCATGCATGTCTTAATCACATCATTACACCTAACCAATCACATCACATAACCACACCTGTCCACTCACATCACACCATCACACCTGACCAACTACATCAGTCATATCATATCTGACCAATCACAACATATCTTTACACCTCTGTGTGTGTGTGTGTGTGTGTGTGTGTGTGTGTGTGTGTGTGTGTGTGTGTGTGTGTGTGTGTGTGTGTGTGTCTTACTGTTTAAACCCTGTTTGTTGACGATGTTGCTGCTGGCCAAAGCTTCATAATACTGCTGATTACTCATTAAAGTGTGCATACCCAGGATAGCTAGAGAGACACAGGGGATGGAGGGGGGTCAGAGAGAAAGAGAGAGGGGAAGAGGGGGAGGGAGAGTGAGAGGGCAGGGAAAGAGTGAGAAAGTGAGAGAGAGAGAGAAAAAGCGAGGAAGAGAGAGAGAAAGAGGGAAGGGGAAAGAGCAGAAGAGAGAAAAAAAGGAGAGGGAGAAAGAGAGAGAGAGGGAGGGAGAGAGAGAGAGAAAGAGAGAGGAAGAGAAAGAGAGAGAGAGGGAGGGAGAGAGAGAAAGAGAGAGGAAGAGAAAGAGAGAGAAAGAGGGAGAAGGAGAGGGAGAGGGAGAGAGATTGAAAAACAGGGAGGAGAGATGGGAAGAGAGATAGAGAGTGGAAAGGGTGAAAGAAAGAGAGAGAGAGAGAGAGAGAGAGGTTAGGCAAGGTTCAACAATCAGTAAATCTCAACAACTGAACCTTTGAAGTGTAAACTTTTTTTGTAAAATTCAAACACACACACAGACACACACACACACACACAGGAAGTTAGTGTAAAACACAGATTTAATACAACATTCTGAACAACCTTCTGAAAAAATATCCACAGTTTAGAGCCGAGTGGAGCGAAGGAAGAAGAGTGAAGGAGGAGTGATGGAGGTGACTGGAGCAGAGGAGGAAAGCACACACACACACACACACACACACACACACACACACACACACACACACACACACACACACACACACAGAGTGAGGTTAACAGAAGTATTATTTGTCATTAGTGCTCTGGATGAACTGATGTGATGTTACACTGAGGAAGGAGCTGCCTAACCCTCTTCTACAAACACACACTTCTGATTGGCCACTGTCGCTGTGATGTTTCTCATGGCTGTGGCATTGTCAGGATTTAAACTTATAATCCAGGAGATATTATAATGTTATAGTATTTAAACGTTTCATATTTTAATAGTCTCCACACCACATAAATGTGACATTTCACCTGTACTAATTAGTCAAGTATTCCTTTTAGCCCCGACCCTACGACCCTATGGTCTCTGAAGTCACAGAGTATATACTTTGCCCTGGGCATTCCAGGCCCCCCTTTGTTCTCTACGTACGGTCTGCAATACATTTTTCTGAATCAAATGTGTCTGATTCTGTTATCAGACCAGAATCCATTTGTGTTGAAACATCCCCTTTTCGTAAGCTAATTGAATTTTATGGATAAAATAATTATGCTAATATACAAAACCAATATTTTAGTTACAGCTGCAGTTCTGCTCATAATCACCAGAGGGCAGCGCAAAACAGTTCGTTGGTTAATTTATTAAAAAGTAACAATATGGTTATGTGATGATATGATAAAGGGGTGGGGCAGGGCAGGGCAGGACAGAGTGGCAACACACTGATATGTAGTAAATCTATGGAACATAAATATTGCTGGATTTAATCAGTGTAGCGACGTATCAATGTTCCCACATGCACCTGCAATGTCACAGAGTTCTGCATCTGTGGCATTGGCTAAAGCTTCCTCCAGCTCGGGCTCCAGTGTGACGTCTTCTAGAATCGGATCAACAACCTTCTTCTTTGGAACCCAAGGCTTCCCTACACACATACGCACACACACACAGAGTTAAATTTACCAACACTACAGTGTTCCTGTGTCTATCCATTAAAGCTTCTTTGGACAGACTGTGTGTGTACGTGAGAGAAAGAGAGAGAACAAGAGAGAGACCTCTCTTTTCACCGGTATACGGCACCAGGTCGTCTCGATCTGGATGCTCCTTTGCCTGTTTCTCCAGATGAGCCAGCAGGTTGTCTCTGTGGAACGTTCCGGTCGGAGCTTTTTTCGTCTGATCTCTCTGTCTCAGACCCGCCGGTAACAGAGCATTCTGTTCTCAAAAACACACACATACACACAAAAACAACTAAAAGTGTCTGAATGAAGGAAATGACATACTGTTGATTTTTCACTGCGGATATATTAAATAATCAGCTCTTTGTAATTAAAACACAACAAAATGTGTTTACAGAAATTTTACACATCTAACAAAGTGTGCAGGTGATGATGTCTTGACACCATGTTAAGACTAGTGCAAGTGCTTATGGGAAATAATGCACAGGACTTTACTGCAAATCACACATGATCAGTGTAATAAACATGTCATGGAGAATAAACTCAGTGTGCTAATAAGCTGTGTGATTTAGAGCAGATTCTCCCAAGGAGTCACAAGAAGAACCACACAGGCTGTGAGTGCAGTAACGTACACACTTATTATCTCTACACACCTATAAATAACAACCCCTACAGCTGGGGCCCATCACTGCCTCACACTCAACAGAGTGTGTGTGTGTGTGTGTGTGTACAGTATGTAATTCGGGATGGACTGCAGAACTCACTGGACTTCAAGTACATCTTTATCTCATGTTCTTAGCACACTACCTTCTGGCCAATCACAGCACACTAATCATCAGTAACCCATTAAACCAATCAGAACACACAAATAACCACACAATCATAGTATACATGAACCACACAGACACACACACTCAGTCTAGTCAAAATAGTGTTAACTTGCATCATCGTGTCTGAAGATGCGCAGAACTTTAGTTTTAGTCCACACATACATCCTGTCTCCAACTGAGTCAAACTCCCAGTGACCATATTTACAGGTTTCCATGGTGATATATTTTGTAATACTATAATGCAAGTGTTTATCAGTACTTACGTCAGGGTCAAGTTCTTCAAGTTCATCCTCGAGTCTCCTCAGCTCTTCCTCACTAAGCTTCTGTAGAAGCTCATCCTCGTCCACATCTCGGTATTTCTCCATCTCCTTACAATAGGACATGGTGCAGGGCAGGTGGAGAATGAGTGGGAGGAGGAAACAGGAACCAGAATGAGATAAAATGTCCTCCTCAAACCCTCAGTACCTTCAAAAAAGAAATGTTGTAAATGTTGTGGTGTTGGTTATAATCAGCTCTAGTGCTAGTCACAGTGGGTTAGCATGTTGATTATTCATTTATCTAACAGGAATATGTTCTACCTTATAATAATATCCATCAATAACACCACAGCTTTTATATTTCACTCACTTTTATCAGATCATTTAATTATATGTTACACTGGGATTCAGGAATTTGAACCGGTTTCTGATTGGATGTAAAATCATTGGAGCCGGGACTTCGGTATATTTATATCTAGCATCATTAGTACATATTACAATTGTCTTGTCATATAATTAAGTGTAATGTCATTGGGGTATGGACTGTAACATGATTAGTTGTATTATAATTAGGGGCGGGGGCTGTAATATTCTTAGTTGTAATGTGATTAGGGCAGGGACTGTAATTAGTTGTAATACGATTAGGGTTCGGGACTGTAATTTGATTAGTTGTAATGTAATTGGGGTAGGGGATGATATGATTAGTTGTATTGTGATTACATGTGGTTTCTGTGATATTGTTAGTTGTAATGTGATTAGGGGAAGGGACTCTGATATGATTAGTCGTAATGTGATTGGGGCGAGGACTGTGATATGATTACTTGTAATGTATTTGGGGCGGGGATTGTGATATGATTAGTTGTAATGTCATTGGGGTGGAGACTGTGATTTGATTATTTGCAATGTGATTAGTTGTAATGTGATCAGGGCCAGGGTCTGTGATATGATTAGTTGTAATGTGAATAAGGGTGAGGACTGTGATGTCATTAGTTGTAATATGATTAGTTGTAATGTGATTGGGGCAGGGACTGCGATATGATTAGGTGTAAGGTGATTGGGGCAGGGACTGTGAAATGATTAGTTGTAATGCCATTGGGGCAGGGACGACATGATTAGTTGTAATGTGATTAGGGTTGAGAACTGTAATTTGATTATTTATAATGTCATTAGGGAGGGGACTGTGATATGATTTATTGCAATGTCAATGGCTAGAGGACTCTAACATTATTAGTTGTAATGTCATTAGGGGCGGGGACTATGATATGATTATGATACGATATGTGAGGACTGTGATATGATTATTTGGCATGTGATTAGAAGTGGGGACTGTGATATGATTCGTTGCAATGTCAATGGGGAGAGGATTGTGATATTAATTGTAATGTCATTAGGTGAAGGGAATGTGATATGATAGTTGTAATGTCATTGGGGGTGGGGATTGTGATATGATTAGTTGTAATGTGTGTACTTTGATATGATTAGTTGTAGTATGATGAGTTGTAATGTGCTTAGTGTCGTGTACTGTGATATGATTGGTTGTAATGTGATCAGGGGCAGGGACTGTGATATGATTAGTTGTACTGTGATTAAGGGTGGGGCTGTAATGTAATTAGATGTAATGTGATGGGAGACTGGGACATAATTAGGTGTAATGTCATTGGGGCAGGGACTGTGATATGATTAGTTGTAATGTCAGTTTAATTCGATAAGGTGGAACTGTGAGGTGGGGCATATCATCTGACAGTTACAGTGGGATTGGATTCTTTTTAAAGAACTAAAATGTGATATTTTGTGTTAAGTGTTGAGTAACATTTTTCTTTCAGCCAATCAGAACATGGTTTCAGACTGTTATTAGAAATAAAGGGAGCTTTGTTTAAAATGTCACTTATCACAAAGGCTTTGTGTTTCCAGTCCACACACAGATGCACGCACACAGTGTTTCATTACAGAAGGCAAGGGCGACAGGTGGCAGGAGTCTCAGTGACTCGTGTTATATTTAGACTCAGATTTGGGAAACGAAAAGCTGAGGTCAGAGACTCTGATAGAGAACACGGTGACATTTCAACCTTAAACCTGATCATCACATACAACAAGAGGAAGAACATCTTCACCACCTCCCTTCATCATGACACCCATCAGATCAGACATCTATAGGGGCAGCTGTAGCCTATGGTTTGAGAAGCAGCTTTGGGACTGAAAGGTCGTTGGTTCGATTCCTGAACCAGCAAGAAAAATGTGTCGCAGTGGGAGAGTGAGCTGCACCTTTCCTTCCTCCACCTTCATGGATGAAGTGCCCTTTGGCAAGACACCTAACCCCGAACCGCTCTCCGGGCACCCCAATGTGTGTGGCAGCCCACTGCTCTGAGTGTGTGTTCTCACTGATTATGTGTGTGTGCACAATTTGGATGGGTTAAATGCAGAGACAATGATTTTGCTTGTATGATTAATACAGTATCAGTATAGCAAAATCAAAAGCTCAAATAAATAAATAAATAAACAAACAAACATTCACTGTCTGAGTTCAGTGTCTGAGGTGTTTCTCTAATTTAGCACACTGCATTCTTCACACACTCGCATCACAGCACATCGCTTATCTCAGTAGCCACTTACACAAAAATAGTGTCAAAGAACTCCGACTTTATAACCGTTCAGACTCGTTGTGTGAGAAACCATGAAGCATAAAGTCCTGACTGTTACAAAGCACTGACACTGGAGACTCCTTCCATTACTGTTACACAAACACATTTACAGATTAAACATTACAGACTGTTTTTTAATCCGTTTATTATGAGCGCAGTATGCACCCTGTGAGTAATCTCTTATATAAACCTGCAGTACTATCAGAGCTGCTGTTTTACAATATTAAATCACCTCGAACCAATGATCAGTTGTGTTGTTGATGCTCGGAGAAAAATAAAACTGAATATTGCCATAATAATGCAGTAAAGGGTGATGAAAACTTTCTTTTTAGTGTTTTAGTAAATTGTCATTTTACACTGCAGTTTATTCAAAATCACACTGTTCACAACATTTTCACCTCAACTTCCGGTTCGGGTTTGATTCTGATGTATTCATGCAGTACATGAGTCAGAAGAAATGAAAATTATAATGCAGTCAGAAGAAAAAATTAATTATCCTTAAAATTAACTGTCGCTCTTCTTTACTGTGTGTGTGTGTGTGTGTGTGTGTGTGTGTGTGTGTGTGTGTGTGTTAGAGAGCAAGTTAAAGCACACACTACGTCCCTGTAATTAATGAAATAATGAAGTAAACAGCCTAATTATTAATTACCGGGTATACTGTCAGGTCACATGATAAACAACAATAAGAGAAAATTAAGCATAATTTAACAAGCCGTATCCTTTATTTTAGTGTGTGTGTGTGTGTGTGTGTGTGTGTCCTCACCGCACTGTCCCGCTCTACGGTGTAATCTATATATAGCGCTGTTGAATACTTTGCCCAGATATGGTTTCTTTCGCGGAGCCGGTAAAGCTCGTGCACAGGCAGCCGGTCTGTACACCGAGAGCGAGCAGCAGCGCAGAAACACACGGGAGAGCGCATCCGCTAAAATCCGGTCCGTGAGTGAGGGAGAGCCAGACAGACAGACAGACAGAGAGAAAGAGAGAGTTTAATCCAGTCCGGAGCTGCACGCGGTTCTCCTCTCCACCTCACTGCTAACTGACCGCCGCCGCTGTTTGTCCACGCGGGAGACTCCGGAGAGCCGCCCACGCGCACGTACCAGTCAACCGACGTCACGGGAACCGCTCGCTTTCACATCCTACCCAACAGTTTATAATCACATAATACATGAGGATAATCTTCGCGCTATTAAAGTTTAAACAGATGTAATTCTAAGTCGCTCTGGATAAGAGTGTCTGCCAAATACTGTAAATGTAAATGAGAAATGTGGAGATCATTACTACTGATTATAAACCACTCAGGGAACCTTTACACACATTTACACTCTCAAGTGTTTTACTACAGGGTACAGGTGGAGGGTTCAGTAAACTTACAGAAAAAATATAACGGACAGGGGTACACGACCCTAGGAATAAAGATAAAATTGTAAAATAAATAAACAAGTAGAGAAGGATCGCTAAGAAAAAAAAGATTCAGGAGGAAAAAAGTCACATAAAAAGACTAGAAAAAAAGGGGGGGGGTCACTCAGATTAAAAAAGGATGAGAATCTTACTCATTTCCTTAAAAAATAAATCACATCATGGAAAAAAAATATTCATTCGGGGTAAAGGGAAAAGACTTAAAAAGTGCTGAAAATGTTTTAATTATGAATTGAGTTTCCTTCATTCTTCACACAACAGTTTTTATTCAATAAAACATGAACGTAGAAACTAAATACATTTACAATTAAGTTTTTTACTCTGTCCAGATAAGTATAAATCACACACAAACAGAAAACCCACCATTAAGTGCAACAGGACAAATCACCGCAAATCACTGCAAACAAGCGGATACACAAGGCCAGCCATGGCTGAATTAATTTCTCTTTACTGCCTGAAACAAAAGGAAGCCAGGAACTTATTCACACACACACACACACACACACACACACACACACACAGAGAGAAAGTACTGTGATAAAGAAATGCCAGTGACTTATTCACACACACACACACACAGGAAGTACTGTGATAAAGTTAATCCTCTATCATGAGAATCACACACCAGATACAGAAACAAGTCACCTTCATAGCTTCTGGTGACACTTATTACTCTGTGGCATTGTTCCATGTCATACTGTAGATTGTTGTTTGGAACACAGCCCTAAAACTGTTCTAATCAGAGCTGCTGGTGTCCCAAATCTCAGTCTACCCTAAACAAAAGGCAACTTACAGCACTATGGAATACAAAAAGTGCGGTTTGATACGCAGCAAATTACAGAATTATTTAAATACTGATGGTGTAGGACAGAGAGACAGGGGCTCAAACATCCAGTTATAGTCCACTAGAATTTGAGTTGACACATAGCCCCAAAACTGCAATTACATACGTACTGTGTTTTTTGGAATATATATCTTTTTTTTTTTACATTTTGGGTCACATGACTACATGGGACACAGTCACAGTGTGTGTAAATCTATTGGAGAATGAGGATGACGATCAAAACGAAGTTATTCTGCATCACTGTTGGATTTGTTGGTGAACTCTGCCATGATGTTGTGGATCCAGACATCGATGTGGCTCTGTGATGTGTCCACCAGGTACACAGTGACTCTCCTCTCCCACTGCTGTACCCCCTGCTGGATTGAGTGAATCAGTGCCACCAGCGGGCGTTGCTCTACATGGTTGCGAAACACGATGGCCGCTTCCTCACTCCAGCTGCCGTGCCGGACTCCTGAGACAGGACAGAGACACTCAGTCAACCTGATATAAACCAAAGTGATGAACTCTGTATATGTGCTTGGATGGGTACCTGCAAGCTGGGCTGGGATTCCCTGGAAAGGCAGATGCCTGAATTCATTAATGAGGGGGCGGAGCTGAGAGGTGTGCACAACCTCATGCTTCCCGTAATCAAGTTCATACACTGAGACCAGAGAGTTTGACAGCACGCCCTTCACCAGCACACGGTGCCAACTACAGAGAGAGAGAGAGAGAGAGAGAGAGGGAGAGATTAATAGTAGCATTCCACTAACCCTCTATCCATTAATCTACCCCTTTCCCTCTCCAATATCCTCTCTCACTTGCTATCAATCTTGGCGGCGTAGATGTTGTTCTTCTGGGCGGTGATGGGCGTGGTCTCCTGGAGGTTATAATAGAGGATCATCTCCCCCATCAGCACCACCAGTTTGTAGAGCTCTGGCCACGGCTGCAGCACAAAGTGTCCTGGGTGACATGCCACCGACACAAAAACATCAAGTGTTTGTCCTGCCTCAGGCAGCTCCAGCACCGGAGGCATAACTGGGGGACCAGAACTCAGAGATAAGTCACCGGACTGGAGCAGGGTCGGGACCGTGACCTTGGACACATCGTGGGAAAGCGAGGCAGAGAATAGTGGGAGCTGCAGGTTAACACTGGAGGAAGGATCATGACCTTCCGTGCCAAGGAACAGGTACACCTGAACCTGACCTAGTGAATCCAGACAGGATATCTACACGAACACACACACACACACACACACACACACACACACACACTACATTAACCAGGAAGGCCATATTATGATATATGTTACATCACCACCTCAGCGTGATTCTGGTTGCTAAGACTGCTTACATCACCTTTACACACAACGAGCCCCTCCCACTTTTTACAACTGACAAACAGACCTTCATTGTGCAGTCTGGAGCGTTGATCAGAGTCTTTCTGAGCCACTGAACCACATCAGGAAGCCAAAGAACTTTATTTCGTTCCACTTCAGCTAAATGGCACTTAACAGCCTATATACACACACACAATAAGATTTTTTAAATATAAAGAGTTAGGAGATATCCAAGGTCTGTACAACGCTGTGGTGTGGTGTATGTGAGTGCACCTGTTTTGGGATGGTGAGGAGTTCTCTGATGAACATTACTGGAATTTCTCTCAGCTCACTTAGCTCCAGGGAAGCAGGAAATCCCAAATCCACAAACTCTACATCTAAAATACGACTGCCATGCACATTTATGACCTGAGGAAGAGACAGAGGAACTTGCTCAACTCTTAACTCACACAATATCCATGTCACCCACCCAAATTGACTCAGAGAGTCATATAATTTAAATAAATTTAAATGTTCACCTCCACTCGGGCCCATTTCCCTTTGTGTTGTGCCAAACACACTTTACCACAGAACGGCTCTGACACCAACAGCTCTGATGAAACCTGCGCTCACACACACACACAGTTACAGAGGGTTGTTAAACTTTAAAAGTGGAAATGTAATCTTAAAACGATACCAACATGAACAAAGTGAGAGAACCTGAGACAGTAAGTACGACTCGATGTTATCCATGATGCCACGGAGCTTGGAGAGGCCTCGGGATGGGAGCTGGCAGAACACACTGCCGTCAGAACCCACATTTGTCACACACACGTTCGAGTACGAGCTGTTCACCTGCACACACCGTCAGAGAAAACACATACAGTGAGGCTATATTTGTGTATATTTTATATATATTCAGTTCCCTTTTTTTTTTTTTTTATATACTGTAATATCTTGCCAGGGAAACTTTGACTACTGCAACTTCTTATCCCATCCATAGTGAGCAGACACATACTCAGAGCAGTGGGCTGCCACACACTGGAGTGCCCAGAGAGCAGTTGAGGCTTAGGTGACTCGCTCAAGACCACTTCAGCCATGAACCTTTCGGTCCCAAACCTGCTTCTATAACCATAGGCTACAGCTGCCCCAGCCAATTTCTCTGAATATTACAATATTTATAAAATCTAACACTCTGACCTGGAGTGGATTCTGCATGGCTTTATCCTGCAGTGCGCTGAGGCATGCAGCGTTCACATTTACGTCCTTCTCGCCTGATGTGTCATACAACACCACGAGGGGCGGAGTCTCTCGCATCACCAGCTCTGCCAACAGCGTTCTGCCCTGTGCCATCAACTCCAGAGTCTTCAGCACCACCACATCCTTACTGAAAAGCTCCAGACCTTACTTACACACACACACACACACACACACACACAGTATATCTACATACACACATACACACTCAGTAAAAGTGTGTAAGGGGTGAGTGTTACCTGCGAGCTGGCAGCTGGTGGCCTGGAAAGGCAGTGTGAGGAACTGATCAGTGAGCTGCAGCAACTTATTAATGTTCACCACCTCAAAGAAACCATGATCCACACAGTACACCTAAACACACACACACACACGTTTCAACCCCCTCATATGCAAATTTGCCAGTCCAGTTCCTCTCAGGTCCCTCCCAAACTCTTACCTTCACATCACTTCCTGTGATCTGGTGCACTTGAGCACGGAGCATGGTCTCATCGTCTTGGGAAACCGCCACAAGCTGACCAATCTTAGGAAAGGTGACACCAAGCCCCACCCCTGTGCTGCAGTAAAACTCCAACATGGTCTCCTCCATCCTCTCCAGAGCCTTAGAATATTCCTCACCCACATATCTGAGAGGAAGAGAAACAGGACATGCCATTAACATGGAAATGATTCCTACATTTATATATTTCACAGCGTGCACACATGTGTACCTGATGACAATGTTGTTGGTGCTGTTGGTTTCCATCACCAGCACAGATGGGAACTCCTCCTTGGGAAGGTGCAGCTGTGGCACCTCGGAGTTGCCATAGTGTGCGATGATGCGTGAGTTGATCTTTGGGCGAGGCTTTGAGGGCACACTCACTGTGGGCAGGATGTATAAAATGGCTTTGCTGCGGTTTTGCGGAATCGGATATTCGATCACACACGTATCAGTGAGAGGAGAGAGGTCGTCCATCAACGACCTGGGGAAATCAATCCTGAGTGGAGGAAAGAAATGAAAAGAAAACACCTGTGTGAGATTCTGGACAGGAGACACTCAGGTGTTTTCAGGTGTCTTGGTCAGTACCTGAAAACTTCCTGAAAGAGCCGGGGCAGAGCGTGAGCCCACAGGCCGTGACTGTATTTATTCAACAGCTCACGTACTTTCTCTTTCACAGTCTGGGACAGCAGAGCGGGAGGTGTGGCCGGAGGGGTGGGCAGAGAGTGGGTCAAAGATTCAGGAGTAGGCGGGCTCATGGATGAGGTTTTTGGGGAATGTGGGCTGACGAAGGGGAATTGGAAGGGCTTCTGTGGAACTGATGGAGGGGTGTGGGTTTTTGAAGGCAAGTCATTAGTGGGGTAAACCAGAATGGATAGCCCATCTATGTTCCCACCACCCGTCCTCTCCATCTGGAAAACGAAATACACACACACGACATGTATTACATTACAGGCAGAGTGTGTGAGTGTGAGTAGTGTGCGTCTGCTAACAGTACAGATATGTGCCCAGTTTTCCAGTTGTCTGTGTGCGTGTTCACAGTACAGGTGTGTCCAGTTTTCCAGCTGTCTGTGTGCAAGTGCATGTTCATAGTACAGGTGTGTCCATTTTTCAGCTGTCTGTGTGTGTGCACGCATGTTCATAGTACAGGTGTGTCCAGTTTTCCAGCTGTGTGTGTGTGTGTGTGTTCACAGTACAGAGGTGTGTCCAGTTGTGTGTTCACAGTACAGAGGTATGTCCAGTTGTGTGTGTGCGTGCGTGCGCTCACAGTACAGATGTGTGTCCAGTTTTCCAGCTGTGTGTGTATGTATGATGGAAGATCCTGATGGAACATGTTCCTGTAGAGTTGGGGCAGTTTGGAGAGCCACACACCGCTGCTGTACTTTTGAAGGAGCTGCTTTACCCGGCTTTGAAATAGCTCCACGTCGTCCTCTACAAGACACACAGCAAAGTAACACTACCAAAATTACTTTTGATTTCAGGAGCACAAGTGTGAATAAGAATACTTTATTGATCCCAGAGAAAAGTGTGTGCACACAGTTGCTCCATACTTTTTTTTCCCAAGTAAAGGATAAGATAAGGATAAAGTCTTAATAAGTAAAATTACACATGTATAATGTGTGTG
>JAOUQZ010000032.1:11225798-11241491 GCA_028564935.1 Neosilurus hyrtlii | reverse complement strand
TGTGTGTGTGTGTGTGTGTGTGTGTGTGTGTGTGTGTGTGTGTGTGTGTGTGTGTGTGTGTGTGTGTGTTTGTGTGAATGCAGGCTGATGCATCAGGAAAGTGTCTGGTTGAGTACAAGGTTTCTAAAGGTCAGGTGATCCGCACAAAGCACACAGAGAGCTGCAAAACTCAGGAGACCGGATTCACCACACACAGCCAGGTGTGCACACACACACACACTCAGACACACACACTCAGCAGTTGTCAGGTGAAATGCAGTGTGTATGTTCTCTCAGGTGTTGGGTGTGGGTGAGAAGTCGAGCTCAGTGACACTCATCACTCTGCAAGGCGGCTTTATAAAATCTGCTGTTACCAAGGAAACCTACATCCTGTCACTCAACGCTCGCCACAGTATGGCTGGCAAAGTCCTATCAGAGTAAGAGAGACAACACACTACACTAACTACATACTACACTAACAACACAGTACACTAACTACATACTACACTAACAAGTAACTACACACTACACTAACTACATACTACACTAAAAACGCACTACAATAACTACATTAACTACACACTACACTAACAACGTACTACACTAACAACTAGGGGTGGCAGAAAAAATTGATTCACGTCTGAATCACAATTCTTATTTATTAGCACTCTGAATCTATCCAAATTTTCAAGAATCGATGTTTAAAAACACGTTTTTTCGAACATTTCCAACCTTACTCACTGCACGTACCATTTGTCCAGACACGGCCTCCGTCGTGAATTGTTCCAGTGAGTGGCGGGTCCAGAACTACCTTTTAGCCTAGGTTTGACATGGATGAGGAAAAAGAAATGCAGCCTGCGCCGTCTTCACTGAAGGCAAATGTTTGGGTGCACTTCGGATTTTCAATTTTCTGGGTAAGAAGGAGCTTGAGATGACATATGCGGTGTGCAAAATCTGCAAAATAAAAGTTAAGAATTTCGGGAAATCTTCAAATCCCCGAGCCCACATCTTACGACCATCACCCGGAGCTAAAAGAAACGGAGCACAGGCACGACCAACTCCTGACCAACGCACACTCCATCACTTCACTAAACTCCCAACCAACTCTGAACAAGTAAAGCGGATCAGTAAATCTACAAAACCAGCTGTCTAGTAATATAATTTCATTCTTTCTTATAGAAGACTTGTTTCCAGCTTATAGAAGAATGTAGTTACTAGTGAAATTGGCTCCCTTTGTTTGTAATGGTTATGAATCAAAAATCGGTTTGAATCAGGAATCGATTCTGAATCGAATCGTCACCCCAAAAATCGGAATCGAATTGAATCGTGAATTGTTGTTTGATTCACATCCCTACTAACAACACACTACACTTACTACACAAACAACACACTAGACTAACTACATACTACACTAACTAAACACTACACGCACTACACATTAAACTAATCACACACTACATCAGCTACACATTACAAACTACACACTACACTAACAACAGACTACACTAAATACACACTACATTAACCCCACACTACCCTAACTAACTACACTAATCATACACTGTACAAACTACACACCACACTAACACACTACATCAACTACATACTACATTTACTACACTAACTACACAAATTATACACTATACACTACTCTAACTTCACACTACATAAACTCCATTATGTACACAATTTCTCTGAGTGTTAATTACACCCTCTGCGCCATGCAGTCTTACACTCAGGTTCCTAAAATGATGATTCTGACCCTCAGGCAGTCGCTCACTCTGCTCACAGTGACAGATGGACCTGCAGAAGTTTCTGGTAAAGATGCAGCAAGTGTGGTGAAGAGCCTCGACCCCAAACTGGTCTCTGTGGGAGTGATGACGGAGAAAAGCAATATCCGCTGTAAAGCATGTCCGACTGTACGCTCATTCTATTATTAATGCAAATCTTAGTCACTTCCTGTCTGATTTAATTCAGTTCAACAAATTTGATTCCTTCTGGTGTGTGTTTGTGTGTGTATAGCTGATGGACACATGGAAGGCAGTGCGTTCTGAGCTGGAACCGGAGTCTCTGGCGAAATCTTCAGCTCCTCGCAATTTCTTGTATCTGATTCACAGCCTGCGCTCATCCAGCAAAGACCAAATCCTGAGTGTACTTCAGAACTGCAGCAAGAGTGCACTGTAAAGGACACACTTTACACTCACTCCCTTTATTTGCACTCCCTATATTAACACTTTCTCACTACCTACATTTACACTCTCTTTCTCCCTATATTTACACTCTCTCACCATGTACATTTACACACCTTTACTCCCTACATTAACACTCCCTCATTCCCTAAATTTACACTCTCTTCACTCCCTCCATTTTACACTCTCACTCCCTACATTTACACTCCCACACTCCCTACATTCACACACCCTCGTTCCCTACATTTACACTCTTACTCCCTACATTTATACTCTCTCACTACCTACATTTACACTCTCTTATTCCCTACATTTAGGCTTCTTCACTCCCTACATTTATACAACCTCACTCCCTACATTTACACTGCCTCTTATTCATATTCATTTATTCATTCATTTTCTGAACCGCCTAATCCTAATTAGGGTCGTGGAGAGGCTGGTGCCCATTTCAATCATTCAGATTGACTCTGAATTGATTCAGTGCACATTTTTGTTAGATCATTTTTTTGTTAATTAAATTCAATCTGAATCACGTGAATCATTTTTTTATGAATCATTATTTTTATTTTGTATTTAAATTAACTAAGCAAAATGCTTCATGTGATTTATTTGTATCTGATTTGGATTTGATACAGTTCAATTATTCAAATATTTTTTATTTCAGTCTGATTCAATACACGTTGAGTTGACTGTCTGTCTCTCTCTATATATCTTTCTCTCCCTCTCTTTTGGCTATGGTTCTCTGTCTGTCTTTCTCTCTCTATCTGTAGTCCACAGCTGGTGGATGCAGTGACTTCGGCCCAGACTTCTGCCTCTCTTTCGGCCATGTTAGAGTTCCTGGACTTCAGTAAATCAAAAAGTGACAGTGTGCTGCTGCAGGAGCGTTTTCTCTACGCATGTGGTTTTGCCTCCCATCCCACTGAGAGCATGCTGCAGGCTCTGCTAGTAAGGAAGACATACACACGTCTGTTTATCCTCAACGATGTGGTAAAGTAACAGAGAGTAGAGTATAACACTGAGGTTTGTGTGTTTGTGTGCGTGTGTGTGTAGGATATCTCTAAAGGGAAAATTGGCAGCACAGAAATTAAGGAGTCAGTTGTGATCATCATGGGAGCACTGGTGAGAAAACTGTGTCAGAAAGGAGGATGTGATCTACCGGTGAGTTGACACTTACAATACGGGGGTCAAATCATACTGAATCAACTACAAGTGATTCAGATTTAAGAGAATCAAATGCATGAAATCCATTTACGTGATGTATTTATAACTTTTTTGGACTAAAGGTAGTGGTTCAGGTGAAGCAGCAGATCATCACAGGACCCGAGAGCACTCAGGATGAGGCCCAGGTTCAGATGTACCTCCTGGCCCTGAAGAACGCTCTCCTGCCTGAGGCCATACCGCTGCTCACTCGATTTGCCGAGTCTGAGATTGGAGCACTGAGCACCATCGCCATCACTGCTCTGCAAAGATATGAGTCTCGATTCATCACTCAAGAGGTCTGTGTCCCAAATCACCTCCCCATTTAGGGCACATGGGCAGAGAATTTGGTAGCGTCATTTAAATCAAACACCTGAGGCTGAAGTCCACCTTACAGTTCGGTGTTTGTATTCTCAGGTGAAACAGACGCTGAAACGTGTGTATCATCAGAACCGACGCATCTATGAGAAAAACGTTCGTGCTGCTGCGGCTGATGTGATCCTGAGCAGCGATCCATCATATGAGGATGTGAAGAACCTGCTGCTCTCCATCGGCCACCTGCCCCATGAGATGAACAAATACATGCTATCCAAAGTAGAGGATGTCCTGCGCTTTAACATGCCTTCCAGGTGAGCCTTACCTGCATAGGTAACATTCTGTGTCACATGATTTATCCGTAGAAAGGTAACAGTACTGTCAAGTGAGCCTGGCATTTCACTGATCCTCTTTTATTCTGCTTCAGTAAAACAGTACGTGAAGTCTTGAAGGACTCAATCGTACAGAACTATGACCGGTTGTCAAAAATCGGATCTTCATCCGCATATTCTGGCTACATGACTCGTAAGTTCTGCCCTCTGACCATTTTTCCTGTGTATGGTTTGTAGACAATAGCGAATGGAGTAACGTTAATGAAAATCTGATGATTTGAAGGTGCCCTTGTTGATGTACCTTCATCTTATTATAGTGAAGGTGAATTTAATTTCTGCAAGCTGTCCTTGTCATTCTACAGGGGGCAAAGATGTGACCACCACCTACAGCTTGGACATTCTGTACTCAGGTTCAGGAATCCTCAGGAGGAGCAACATGAACATTTTCGGCCAGAGCAACAGCGCTCTCCTGCATGGCCTTCAGGCACTGCACACACACACACACATACGCACGCACACACAAACTCTTTCAGTCTAAATGGTTTATTCATGTAGAATTTTTACAACACATGGTCAGAATGTAGTTTCACAAAAACAAGCTGAGGTGATGATAGCATTGGTGAGGAGGAACTTCCTAAAAATATCACAAACCGAGACAGAAAAAAAGAGGAAGCTCCCGAACCACTATCTGAGAGTGGATCAACTGAGGGTAAAGAAGGAACTGCAGAAATGTGATGAGAGCTAATGTTAGCAAAACAGTTTAACACCTACATGATGATAACTGAATGTGAGAACACGGAAGGTTTGGAACGCCAAAATGAGCAAAGCCAGAAAAGGTTTTGATTTCATAAAGCGGCTGAAGGCACGGCGAATGTGGAGCTGACTATAAATTGTAACACAACAGAGCTTAAAAAGGAGGTGATAATTGATTCTGGGATCTTCAACAGTCAGATAATGTCAAGAGGCTGAGGATGGAACGCACACGCCTCGGAAGAGCTCTTAATTAAAATCTGCGCTCAGCAAGCAAAATTTACATCTAATATTATATTATACTATATTATATAATATTATACTGTTATATTATTACAATATTATATTACATTTTATTATATTTAATCATATAATATTATATTAAATTATTATATCATATTATATTACATTATATTTAATACAGCAAATTGACAGGTGCGATTTGACTCCTCCCACATACATATGTCCTTACTTGCATGACTCCTCCCACCTGCACTCATCTCGCCTGTCTCCCTCGTCCCTATAAATGTGCCCTCACCATTACCTCAGTATCGACTCTTGGAATTTTATATAACTCCTCCCACCTGTACACAATGTCACCTATGACCCCTGTACATATTCTCGTGTGTAAGAATAGTTTTCTTTTTTTCTACACTTTCCTGACTATACCTCACCTCTTCTCCAGGTGGCCATTGAGGCACAGGGTCTGGAGTCCCTGATAGCAGCGACAGCTGACGAAGGTGAGGAGGACCTAGAGTCGTTTGCCGGAATGTCGGCTCTGCTCCTGGACGTTCAGCTTCGGCCTGTGACCTTTTTCAAAGGCTACAGTGATCTGATGTCCAAGATCTTCTCGATGTCTGGAGACCCCATGAACGTGGTGAAGGGTCTCATCCTGCTTACTGACCACTCTCAGGTGAGATGCAGCAATAATTAGCATTTATTTGGAAACTATTGTTTGAAATTTCAGAATTAACTCTTCACAGCATGCTTAACTCAACTCTGAATACAGCACAAGATCTATAATCTGTAAACAGATATAACACGGTAGAGACTGTGAGCAATCACCAAACCTCTGACTCGTTTGGTTAAAAGGAACATGGTTTTGGTTCCATCATCACCACCACCTTCTGTACCATAACCCTTGGTCTCACATAGCCAGAATTACTTCACGATAGGCATTGATGTTGGACAATTTAACCGTTGTGGCATCTGTGAGGCGTACACTGCATATCAGATCTAACTGTAGATCTACGTGGAAATAAAAATGCTCACCACGGGACAGCGATTATAATGTATGCATTGCAGTTACAACTGGTAGACATGATAGTTGTGATGTATGCATCACAGGTGCTCATGTTTCTCAGGCAAGTGTATTTCCTCTCCGCCCATATGTTTGCATGAAATTGCCTCCAGAATCTGCTGGAATGATCATGGAATCGCTGCAGTAATCCCAGCATGTCATCACGTGTCATCCATCTACATGATTCTGTCTGTCTCACAGGTGATCCCTCTGCAGTCTGGTCTGCGGGCCGCTGTTGAGTTCCAGGGTGGTTTGTCCATCGATATCTCTGGAGGAATGGAGTTTAGTCTTTGGTATCGGGAATCCAAGACTAGCGTCAATAACAGGTACAAAAATAATCCTCAGACCTTTATAGGCTGTGGCTCAATTTCCTGCAGTCTACTTTTGCCACATTACCAAATTCCCTCTGGCTTTCAATTCTATGATTTGAGTCCACTATAATGTCGTTGCTCTCTCTCTCTCTCTCTCTCTCTCTCTCTCTCTCTGGAGGATTACTGGGATTTTTTTATCTTCCAATAAGCAGCATCTGCACCAGTGCTTTTGTTTTTAGCTTCTGGCTGCTAGCCTGGAAATGCTGGCTAAGCACTAGCCAGGAAACAAATGCACTGGCATACAGGTCAGGTTGTGGATTTGAGAACAAATATAAACCCCTGTTTTGCGTCAGAAGAGAAGGTCACTGGTTTTAGTCCTAAAATGTCAACATTCCGCACATTTAGCTTTGCTTCAGTTTATTGCATTTGATGCTAAAGGATGAATATATGCCAAATATCAAGGTTATGGATTGTTTTTTTAAGGCATGAACAGGTGGAGGATTCAGGGAACGGGTTGCTAGTCAAAGCAGTCTATGAACTATGTATAGACACAAATAAACATCAGATCGCCAAGGTCAACAACTAATCACGCCACAACTGATCCCATTTCGGAACCACAGCCAAAAAACTTCTCTGGGTTTCTTGAGAAATGGATGGTTTGAGAGAGAGAATTTCCAGTAACATTCTTCTGAAGCTCAAATGTAAACCTTTGCTAGATAAGCTAGATGCTGCAGTCAATAATGGAGTATGTTAAACATGAATAGCTAGCTAGCTTTATAGCAGCAATAAATGAGGTATTAAATGTACAGTTACCCAATGTTTCACCAAAAGGTCGTGGGAGTAATATCTAAATGTAAAAAGCTATATTGCTATCTCACGACATGGTGGGACAGTTGTTAGCAAGTCTTCCTCACAGCAAGAAGGTCCTGGGTTCGATTCCCAGCTCGGACGTTTCTGTGTGGAGTTTGCATGTTCTCCCCGGGCTTGCGTGGGTTTCCTCCAGGTACTTTGGTTTCCTCCCAAAGTCCAAAAACAAGCACAGTTGGCTAATTGTCTGCTCCAAATTGCCCCGGGTGTTGGCCCTGTGATGGTCTGGCGAGCTGTTCAAGGTGTACCTCGCCCTGGTTCGCAAAATGGGCACCAGCCTCCCTGTGACTCTTGGTTTTATTTATTAGCCTAAAGCAATCATAAGTTGCTGTTAAAGATATGCCGAACTATTACAAGGTTCTTCATAGAGAACCATGGTGTTCATCAGAATTTTTAATGTTCTCCACAGGGGAGCTCTGGTTGTTGTGGGCAACGTGACGGTAGATGCAGACTTTCTGAGTGTGGGGATGGAGGTGAGCTTTGAGACAGAGGCGGCACTTGACTTCATCACCACAGTGCAGTTCTCGGAGTACCCTTTCCTGGTGTGCATGCAAATGGATAAGACCACGTTCCCATTCAGGTGAATTTCTCAAATCAGTGAACCAATGAGTGACATTTGTCTAAAAAACATTAGACATTGTTTGTGGTGTATTGTAAACATTGTTTGTGGTGTGTTGTAGGGAGGCAGTGTATAAAATGGAGAAGTTGTCCTCCGGAGAGCCGTACATTTGGCACAGGAGTCGCACGCAGCTAATTCCTGGCTCTGAGTTTCCTCTCCATCAGGAAAACTCCAACATGTGTAAGAAAGTGTTCGACAGCAGCTGGTAGACCTGAGAAGCGGACATGAGGCTAACGGTGTCAAGTGTAAAAGTAAAAAATCTCTGACTCTACTTTTTTAGATTAATCTTTATTATGCTAAACCAAGGGTGCCAATATTTTAGATCAAGCCAGGCTTTTTGTTTAGCTTGGAGGGGTTGTTTGACCAAGTTTAACCAAAAAAATTTTGATTCTTTGTTTAGCTTTAACCTATAATGAATTAATTCAGCACAAAATAGCAAATGTTGCATTAAAGGCTAGCAATAAATGCAATCAGCTAGCAAAATCATACGAAACTCTCAATAAATAAATCAACAAAATATTAATCAGGCTAAGAGGGCTACCAAAAAACATGTTCTATTAGTAAAAAAGCTCAACAACAAAATGTTATTTTAAAGTTACAGTTCTAGCATAACTAAAGCCAGTTGAAACTACAAGGCCAACACTGAGTACAAATTTTGTAAACATAAACAAAAATTTTAATGTTTTAAAATACCTAGCTGTACTAGATTTAGCTTAGCAGTTAGCATAATTTTATTTTAATTGTTTTCATGACAAAATAATAAAACTTGGCATAAGTTTAAATCTCTTGGACTTTCCAGAGAGTTTACACTGGTAAATAGCAGACTTCAGTCAGCGAGCGTCAGCTCACATTAGCTACTTAGCATGCACTAGCAAAAATGGCTAATGCAATGAGACCTGGTGTGGTGCTACGTTTATGTTTATAATGCATTTATGAGTTATTTATTTGATTGAAACACTTACAGGTCTCTCAGGAAAAACAATTTTTATCCTTTTCACCACACCAGATGTTTACAAAGATGTTTGTTTGTTTGTTTGTTTGTTTTTTGACAAAAAGAAAGAAAATTAGTATTTTATTAAAAGAAAGTGTCTTTTAAAATATGGCTGCATGATATTGAACTGTGAGTATAACTGCAAAAAGTATTTACAGAAAACTAATCTAAAACATTTTAGATCTAGAACCTCATCCATCACAGTTCACACTGAGGTTTGTTCAAAAGCTCATTTGCATATTACATTACTGCAATAACAAATAATTTAATTATATATTGTGCAGCTGGATTGTGAAATGTTTCTTTTTTTTTGTATGGATGTAAATAATCTTCAGGACAATAAAACCATGTGAAATGATTTTTAACTTTGTCCAGTTTTCTGACAGTTATAAACTTAGCGTAATATCAGCTAGTAAGCATAGCCACATTCTTTACATATGTACTACAGTAGTTAGCCTAGTATTGGCTAATAAATTTTACTACTTGCCTTAAAAACATAATGTAACTATTATCATAACTTTAGCTAGCTTGCTAGTCAGCTTAGCTAGGATTACCTAAGTTACTAAGATTTACTAAGTTTCTTGTTTTATAATGTTATGTTAGCCACCTACATGCTTTAAATACAAATATATATATATAAGGTAGCATGAAGATGTTAAATTTATCGACTTGCTTCAAATACACATTAAACAGTATTTATTAGGATAGCAACATCTACCCTAAAATAACCTTTGCTATGGGCTTTAATTACACAATACAATAGCATAAGTAAGCAAGTCCAGTTAAGTTATCTTCTTTAGTTAGAATTTAGAGGTATTTCTGTGTTTGTATGTCTGTAGAATGATTACCATATTTGAACTCAGGCTCTCTTTCACAGACATTCTATTGCTGACTACTAAATTCCCACTCAACATAAATCTAGTCTCCCCCAGTTCTGTGAGTAAAGATAAGCAGTCTCCACTGTATACTTGGTGATAAAATCTATTAACCTATAATGGGGTCATAAAGAATAGGATCTAAAAGGTTAAAGTTTAAGTTTCTGATTCATGAGGCCAGAGTGAATTGTTTCACAAATAATGTTCTTCTTGGATACTATGTTAAACATATATCCTGTGACATCAAGTAAAGATCAAGAAAGGTCAACCACAGTGCCCACCAGTGGCACAAGACGTGTGGTAGTAGGTGTGGCCTGAAGACAAGATGGACAATGCAAACAATAAAACTGGGAGTGAAGTCCTTACATTAGCATGTATGACTAATTGCTTGTTAACACAACATTGACACCATTTGTTAAACATTACTATTTATTACATTAATTATTAATTATGTAAGCTTCGTCTGATATTGACTCATTAACTATATAGAGGGTGTTCTAGATTTCTGATGTTGTTTTTTTGTTTGTTTGTTTTTTTGTTTTTTTGCTATACTGTATTAATCCCACAAGAGAAATTATTGCCTCTGCATTTAACCCATCCAAAGTGAGCACACACAAACTCGGAGCAGTGGGCTGCCACACACATTGGGGTGCCTTTGGAGAGAGCAGTTGGGGGTTAGGTGCCTTGCTCAATGGCACTTCAGGCATGAAGGTGGATGAATGGAAGGTGCAACTCTCTTCCCCACCACCACACATTTTTTCCTGCTGGTTTGGGAATCAAACCAGTGACTTTTTGGTCCCAAAGATGCTTATTATTCAAACTCATTTGTTTATTTAAAAATAATAAAAAGTAAGGAATCAGACTACCAGCACATGCAGAGTCTAAACACTGATTTTAGGTCTATATTTAAAACTTGGCGTGTTGATATTGAGCTCACCTTTCACGATCCAATAAATACCACAGCAGAAGTGCTGATGCTAGATGCTAAATTGGCATGCACAGGAAAGCCAAAGCAAAATGACATCAACTCTCACAAGACAATAAAAACCAGAGCCAGGATTAGAGATGTCATCCCGAGGAGAGGGATTCTCAGACTGATGCTGTGAGTAAAACCTGTCCACACCCTTGACTGCTCAGTGAACTGACCTTTTTTCATGGAAACATGACAGAATTTTCCAGATAACTGTACTCAGATCCCAAGTATTAGCATGTAGCTAGCCATACAGCTTTTTTTTTCCTTTTTTATGTATAAACTGTAATATGTGTTTTTCAAACATAAACGGTAAAAAAAAATCATATTTACCCTACAGCTAATGTACAGTTTGTTGCTTCATAATGCTAGCTAGTTAACAAGATTAGCTGAACAGAGTTGGAAGTAAAAATGCTGTTTGATTTGATAAATTTCTTTTGTGATAAAGTGTATGTGTGTGTGTGTGTGTGTGTGTGTGTGTGTGTGTATAAAAATGAGGTAATTAAACACACAATCTTGGTCTCAACATGTATAGTACACCATTTAGAAACCATAATTTTTTCAGAACATTTGAATAACACAAAAAATCATATAAATATAAATAGTTATTTGTCTATTATTTGTACTCTATAAAATGTATGTTTTTTTAATGTATGACAATTAGCTACAAAACATAAGAAATCATTTATCCTAGTAAGAGTGCGAGTGCAATAACCACAGAGTAGCGAGATGCCCACCGCTGAATAGATTCACTTCTGTAAGCACTTTATACACGCCAAAACGTCATGTGATTCCTCAATGTGATTGAGTTAAAAACCTTTCTATTCAAATGAGTAATGCAATTTGCAATGTGGTAGTAATGGTTTATTTTGCCAGGAAAAAGATACCAACTGCATAGGGTACATGGAATTCTGTATATGTTATTAAAAAGGTGTATTCTATTTTATGTAATTTTATTTTTAAAGTGTACTTTATTGTATGGCTTAAAACAAGTAACAGTTTGGTGGGGAAGATAGAGTAGAGGAAGTTACCATCACTCAGACATTTATTCCCATGTGTACACATATGCTGGCGGGAAGGACAGACACTTCTAGACTTTCAAAAAAGATGCTTTTCTCTTATCAAAGCACAAAACAGGAGCTCTGCTATCACAGTGTCAATCTGTTTTATGTACAAAGCAAACAATGGTATAAAACTAGCCTGCTAATTAATTCAACTCATGATCTTTAGAGTGCAGTGTAATTGTTGGTTTATTTTATCAAGGCCAGCAAAAAAACCCAACAAGTAACAGTATTGCTAATATATCAAGGCTGATTGTGTTCGTGTTAAAATGTACCTTATTTTTACTGTTAGCATTATGAATTGACTTTGCTTTTTTTTTAAGAAGTAGTAAATCTCAGATCAGATTGACAAACAAGAAAAATACACAGAGACAAAAACTTATTAGCCATTAGCAATCATTTACCAAGAGCTACTGTAAAACTACATTAAATGTATATTATACAGTTTAAAACTATATATCATAATAATTTTTTAATGACTTAAATGAGATAATCACACCTACATTATACACTGTCTCAGCTATGGAAGTCTATAAACTCTGCATCAAAACTTAATAGCACATCAGAAGCCTCTCACAACATTCCGTAGTGTAATAAATTCATTTAAAGTATGAATTAAAGACTGGATTTTAATTTAAGACACAAAATATATTTTTATATATTTTTAATTTTTTTATATTTTTTACAGATCATGTAAGCATCTTTGTATGAATTAATCTCTTATGAATTAAGTATTATCTCATCCTGAAACAGACAATCTGTTTACAATACAATACTGCTTCAGCAAAATAACAAAAAAAGCTTAGTAGTGTTTGTTTTCAAGTGTTTAAAATGTAGCTACATCAGTGAATTAGCATGCATAAGACACTTCTGATTAGCACACCCGTAGTGAAGCTTAAACATTAGCCGGTTACTAGCCACCTGGAAATAGCTTATCAATAATAAATAAGATACAAACACATCATAATTTAAACATTAGCCAGATAGCTAGTTAGGTCAGTTAATATCTTCTGCAGTTAGCATTTAATGTAAATTAACTAGCCGGTTTGCTAACAGTCATCGTTAAACTAAGTAATCTATTGTATATTTGTGTAGCTAAAACTAGTGACAGTGAACTATTAAATTGTAAATGCGGTACTCTGGCAGCTGATTAAGGTTAATTTAAGCTCCACCGATACAGTACAGAAATGCAGCATTAATATGTTAAATGGTACACAGATGATTAAAAAAAAAAGAAACAAAACATGATATGACAGTGAAATACATTCAGGAATAATAATAAGGATAATACTGCTTTAACGTGTTGATTTTGTTTTTGTGAAACCCGACAGCAAAATATTTTTACAAAGCAGGTAAACAGACTGTCCTGCAGATCCATATACCTTTAATGTACATTCATATAAACAGAAGCAGAAACAGAAAGCAAACACACAGAAACGAAAACTTTGATAACAATGGAAGTGATGCTAATGTTATACACAGCATAGCTAAAGAGATTCTGAATGTTAGCTTTAACATTTAAATTATTAACATGTTTGTTTTCACACACGGTTGTGTTCCAGTACTGACTTTCATTTCATTAAACTTCCCCTTGTTTTGATGAGTGACTGTTTAAGCCAAAATTAGCATGTAATGTCACCAGTGCACTTTCTTTTCATTTATTCAGCTTGACAAACTGACTAGACATTAACATGCTGCAATTGCTAACATTTACCTAACCTGCTAACTAGCCAGCAGAATAAAATGAAATAATGAAGTTCAGTCAGTTGTTAATCAGTCATTGTTGACTTCAGGAATAATCAGCCCAGCCACGCTCACCTTCTCATCAACAACACTGCTGTTCAGGTGGCCAGTAGCACTAAGTTCTTGGGGGTACACATCACCATGATCTGTGAATACTGCGTCACTGGTCAAGAGGGCCCAGTAGTGTCTGCACTTCCTGCGCAGGATGAGAAGTGCCCATCTGCCTCTGCCCATCCTCACCACATTCTATAGAAGCAGCATAGAGAGCATGTTAACCAGCTGCATCTCTGTGTGGTGTGGTGACCATAGTGCTTCTCACTGGAAGACTGTGAGGAGAGTGATGAGGATAGCAGAGATGATCATTAGGACTTCTCTCCCCCATTCAGGACATTGCATCTAAGCACTGCTTGTTTCAAGCCCAACCATCATCAGTGACCCCTCACACCCCCACCATGGACTGTTCTCCCTGCTGGCCTCTAGGAAGAGGTTCTGCAGCATTTGGTACAGGACCAACAGGTTCTGTAATAGCTTTTTTCCATAGGCCATCAGACTGTTGCACTCTCAATGAAAATTGCTGCTCATACCAGACACATATTTCTATACTGGTCACCATGTCTTTTGTGCACTGCTTCATAACTTTTAAATTTACTTTGTATCATATACGAACAATCTTCTTTAAATTATTCTTGTATTTTATATTTTGCACTACTAGAATTCCACAGGTCACTTTCTTACAGTATTTTGCACTGTTGTAAATTCCACAAGTCACTGTACTACTGCATTTAATTGTATTTTTAACACTACCTATATATACAATTTCTATATTTCAATCCTGTGCTGAGCCAATTACAATGAAATTTCTTTCGTTGTACACTCGCTGTACACCGAATGCCAATTAAGTTGTCGAAGCTTACAGCCTGGAAACTGTTCTCTGTAGTTTGTTAACTAATTTGATATGCTGAAAGCTGCCATGGAGAGATGTAAAGTTTAAGAGGTATAAAATTCACAAATGTACAGTTTCACTCAAGGTTGTGAAGCAAAGGATGACTGAGGGGACTTCATCGAGGGGAGGTCACCAATGGCACATTAAAAACAGTACTGAAACCCAGACACATGTTCCAGAAGTGAAAACAACCAGCTGACACCTGAACAAATGAAGAGTGAACTCTTATTTTCTCTTCATGACACAAAGAGTTGCTCAGTGAAATGTTAACTCCTTTACCCAGAATGCAGTGCTTCAGATGTGTTTACAGAATGTAGGCGAGCAGCTGTGAAACTGTCGAACCAAGAACACCACCAATGCTTAACAGGCACACACACACACACACACACACACACACACACCTGGGGCAAAAAAACATAGCTTGGTGTAAAACAGTGCAGACAGGAAGCTGATATGGTAGAGGAAACCGTTATGTTTCGTTCTGATGTGAGTCAGGATATTCTCCTGGACACACACACACACACACACACACACACACACACACACACAGGAACCTGTAAAGAAATAAAAACAAAGACAGAAATGGTAAAATGTTCTCCATACTTTAATCATTTTATTTTATTTTATTTTATTCTACTACGTGATATTCTGCTTTTAAAAGGACTTATACATTTTAAAATCCACATGATATAGAGTGTAACTTTATACTTTAATGAGACTTAATAAAAATGATCTAAATGACTTTTCTGTCCGACTTAAAACATGTTACTAATGCTTTAAGATGATTACGTGACTATTTAAATTAATTTCACCGATCGGACACGGACACACACACACACACACATGCCTAGGTATTTTTAGTGGAACGCAGTTACACTATTAACCCTCATGCGTCAGTTTAATTAACTACCCACTTAAGTCATTAAGGACAAAAATGTTCACTTCCAAAAAACTGCTATAAAAACTTAACAGAATCATATTTTTTCAGCTTTTTTCTGCATAAATCTCTGAAACAACTTCCACCCGGCTCAAAATATCAAACATTCAGTCATTTTGAGGATTTTAACCCCTTGAATGCCAGTTTGAATGCTTGATGTCGGTGTTGTTATTTATGAAAAAAACCCCACAAAAGATGTGTTATTTTCCATATAACAAATTTTGGGAAGCTGGGATTTTTTGATCTACTTCAGTCCTGATCAAAACTATCAAATATGTAATAATTATCAGGATTTTAACCCTTTAAATACCAGT
>JAOUQZ010000032.1:11204417-11215113 GCA_028564935.1 Neosilurus hyrtlii | reverse complement strand
CACCAGCGCCATGTTTACAGTCTACAGGCTAACACGCTAAGATAACCAGATAATCTATTCAAATATGTCTGATTATTCGAGATGTCTGAAACTCAAACTCCTCTTTCTCTCTCTGTCTGGTGCGAAAATGAATCCGTATCGCTGTGTGTACGTGATCTGGCGTGTTTATCGATCATTAATCAATTTAAAGTAAACAAACTAGCGTATTCAGACTGGAACGCAGAAAAAATACAACTTCCGCTTCCGGGTTTTTGCGTCATTGCTGTTGACCTATGATTTCTATGCGGAATATCGTGTCGATTTTTGTTTTTAAAAATATATTTAATATCGACACTTTGAAATCAAATATAGAATTTATAATTCAAATAACACTTTTGGGTTTAATATGTTTACAAACATACTGTGGCACTCTGAGTAGACTGCTAAACGCTAAGGCTAATGTTTTAACTAGCTTGGATACATCTATTATATAAACAATGTAAATATGACCCCCAGTGCAGCTAACTGGGTTATCAGAGGCCGGCCATGTCTCTCACTGTCTGTGGTGAGAGGCTTGTAAAAGAACCATTGCTGACTTTCATTAAAAGTAGGCTGCATAGCCATCAGCATGTTTCTGCCCTGCGATGACCTGGTGAGCTGTACAGGGTGTACTCTGCTCTCGCCCCATGTCAGCTGAGATGGGCACCAGCCTCCCAGCGACCCTAATTAGGATTAACGGTTCAGAGAATGAATGAATGTAAATATGACATGACAATCAAGCATAACAATTACCTCACAAATGTCAGGAAATCATAAAAAGAAAACACTCCAATAAGCAACATTAGAGTAGTTAGTTAGTTTATTGTCAACCAAACTTCCACAGGTTGGGGTTCATGTCTGTGTTCCCCATGAACCCTAAACCTAATATTCCATAAAATGTTACTTTGAAGAGTATGTTTGATTTAGTTTCATCATACTTCTTTTACAGTATGGAAGCAATCGGTATAGCTTGGGTCTGTTTGGTGCAATTATATATAAAGTACACAATACAATATAAAGTACACAATACAATTAGGAAAATCCAATAATTTAATAAGGACCGGGGAACATGGGGCTGATCCCTATTGAAAAACAGAGCGGTGTTAGCACTCTTGTCCATTATCTCAACAATCATGTGGTTCTTCATCCCCTTCACCAGTGGAGCTCTAACCTGGAATAATGTTCTTAGGGATAAGAGGCTACATTTTATGGGTTGTTTTAATACCAGAATCAGACCACACAATACTGTCTGATGGACATCATGTCAGATTTAGGTAATCAATAGTTCCACATATTTTTAATGTGTTGGTGAGTAGCATGAGGACACTACAAGTTGACCCTGATTAATCACTCTTTATGTCCTTGTGTGCTGACAGGGAGATATTGTCAAACATGGCTTCAGAAGGAACATCAGAGAAAACACAAATTCTGAAGTCAGACTTGTTGTCCAGATGTCAACACGTTTGTTCTTCAACTACATCCCAATACAAGGCCTGTTCTCATCCCTGGTACTCATTTTCAGGCTCTGTGTTGTGAATCTGTCAGCCATTGAATCACATTGATACTCAGACAAATCAAACTTTCATTTGAAGTATCACTCTGTGGACAGTTATACATCATTTTTATTTCAGTGTTCATATACAATTCTGAGATGGACAGATACAGGAAACTCTGAGGCATATATACTGTAATATACCTCACCCATGTTAAAAAATAAATAAATAAACATAAAAAAAGAGAACCAGATATGTAAAATCCACTCTAACAAGCATTTATGTTTATAGTTTTATAAATTGTGTCATGGCCAAATGACCACCTAAAACACCCGGTAAGTGTCAGTACAGAAGTCAGTAATGTCTGCAGGTCTCCCAGATCCATGGCAATACGTCTTACCTTTCCAACAACACACTAATGCTAATCTTAGCATTGGATTTTCCAGAAATTAACCTGACAGGTTAAAGGATATTTTTCCTTTGAAGACCAAAAGGTGACAAAGATCATGGACCCTTCACTGAAGCCTCAGATGAGTGTGGGAAACAGGGAAAAGCCCTAGGTCTACAGCGTAATGTCAACAACACCTGGAGTAAACAATATCTTAGCCACTGTCTTCTCTGAAAAGCCAGAAAATAATGGTGGCGAAAGCTTAACACTACCAAACTGATTATATATATACCAGTCCTTGAGTGGATTCTGGTGTCTTAAAATGCTAATTTGGAGATCACACCTGCTGTGCTGAACAGCTATTGTTTTCACTCTGACTGAATAACTTGCTTTTTGAACTTTTTTGAACTGCTAATCAATTTGCTGATTTTGTCCACTTTGATTGAATAAAACGGCTCTTGATTTTGAATCCACGTCTCCTGGTGAATTTACCTGTGTCTGTCACAGCATTAGGGTGATAGCAACTACGATCCTTACATTCACAGAATAAATTTGTTGAATAAGAAATAAATCATTTTACAATTTTAATAGCATAATAACATGATTATGGTGACTTTATTACAGAAGTAAATAGATTATTGTTAAATGCTCTGGACAGATATGGATGAAGATAATAAAAATGCAAAAATAATAACGTGATTTGTAATATAGAATTAAATATTATATTTAACAAGTGGATATTGTGAAAATACCACAAGTCTGCATTTCTGGGAATTAAAATATATAAATATTTAATATCAGCATAACTATCTTTTATGTCATTCTAAAAATCTCAACTTTAACAACTAATGAATGGCATTAAATCAGCCATCTTTCCATATTACAGCATACATACAACAAATCATTGAAAACTCCGCCCATTACAATAGAAGGAAATGCTTTTATGGTACCGCCCCTGTGTTCATGTTTGTTTTCAGGCTTGTTTTGTTCACTTTAAGTCCTGAAGCCTTTATTTCGAAAATCCCTGAGGAGTTGAAATTTACATCCCTTTTTCTGTGCAATGTCTCTCAATAGTCCATCAGTCTGCTGCACACACGTTCAGTGTGTTATTCTCCTTCAACAGAAACAATTTACGGTTTAAATAATGTGGCGCCTTCAAACATCACATGACGTGCTGGTCCCGCTAGGTTTCTCCGTGTTGATTGTGTAGTTTCTGTGTAGTTTACTTGCATTCTCCATAGTTTGTGTGGCTCGTCCGTATGCTCTTGTGTAGTTCATAGCTACTTCGCCTTGTTGGTTTCTGTTCTTTGTCCATTAGTGCTCTGTTTAATGTTGCTTTGCTTTTAGTTTCTGTGTAGTTTTTTTTGTAGTTTATGTGCAGGTTTTTATTTCTATAGAATTATATCGGAATTGTGTAATTGCCCAAGCAATTTCTGTCATTTCCTGTGTAGTTCCCATACCTTTTGTGTTGTGCTTATTTCTTTGTGTGTTATTGTCCCAAAGCCCTTCATATACAGACAGGGTGAGTGTAATATCTCCGGCTCTAACTGGTAACACGTACTCCTCAGATAGAGACGGGGCAGGTGATGAGCTTGTCTTCCAGCATGACACTGACCACAAGGAACAGGAAGTAAAGCAGGAACATGAAGAAGCCAAGCAGCTTGCTCATCTTCCACTTGCACACAGCGATGGAGACAATGACAAAGATGAGCATGAGGAAGAGCAATACGATGGCGCAGAACAGGCCGTTACTGCTGACCGCCACCGGCTTCAGGTTGTGAGATAACGAGTACAGCAGCCACGGGAAGGGTAACCTGTAAAAGGACAAAGGGTCAATCAACCACTGGACCCTCTGATGGAGTTTAATATTGATTATAATAATCCTTACCCGACGGTGATGTCAAATATGTTGGAACCCACTGAGCTCGACACGGCCATGTCTCCTAAACCTTTCCTGGCTACAATGACACTGGTGATGAGATCTGGAATGGAGGTTCCTGCGGCAAGAATCGTCAGACCCATGATCTCCTCCGTGATGCCGATAGTCTCTCCAACCTGTGGTGGAAGCCGAGAATTCAGAATGCTCACGATAAGCAGATTACAGGGGGGTTACAGTGTTGTGATCTGTATCTTTTTGGGTTTGTGTGTTGTATAATAGCTTTATAACACGGATGAGGAATCTTTGGGCCCATTCCAAATAACATGGCTATTTTAAAAGCTGCTAGCATGTCATAGCCTTAAGCGAGCAGGAACAGAAGTGAACAACTAATTGGCTTTGGGATTTGGTTGCTTTTCTCTGTCTGTCTTTATCTCTTACCCTCCACATCCAGTCTGTAAATTTAAGAGTCTGTATTGTTACTCGAACTGGTTTTCCCCCACCTTTTTTGTATTTTTTTTAAGCAAACAGCAGTAATGTTGAGTGATTGGTTAGGCTGTGTGTGTGTTTGTTTGCGTTCTTGCTCACCTGATGAGCCCACCACACCATCAAATAGGAGAAGATGGCGATCCAACTGATGGAACCCAAAAATGTGATTGGAAAGAACCTTGTAGCAGTCTAAGTGAAAACAAACCAGGTATTCAACCATTTGTTGAAATCAAGCTAAACCAGCATGGTGCAGTCACATGCTGCAAAGATAGTAGTTCTACTTGTTTCCCTGTCAGAAAGGAAATGCATGCAGTCCATGATGGGTAAACAGGAAATAACTTGATTTGTTCACCTCTCTGCGGACATCGGGAAGCGTGAGCCACAGCGGAAACACAATGGGAAAAATGAAAAGGTACATCACTTGCTTCTGTCTCGTCTCTGGCCATGCTAAGCTGAGAGGCTGGTCTTCATCCTCTTCTTCTTCCTCACCCTACATCAAAACACTTGTATCAGTGACTGGGTCATAGGCATAGCTCCACCCCTGCTTTAACACCCCCACAAACACACATTTGCAGATCATCTCCCAGATCGGACTGGTTTCCCGTGTCTTAAGTTCAGAGGCGGAATTAAACTGATTTGATCTGTAAAGTGATTGGCTGAACTATGTTACCTGTTGCATTAGGCTGCCGTTCACTGGCGGTGTGACTTCCACCTCAACAGAGGTACTGTTCAGATGTTTCTTCTCCACTGCAGAATGGACAGCGGAGATAAAGAATGACCACGGAAGTAAAATCAAAGATTTCAGTCCCGCTGCACTTCAGTGCACACATTTTGCATACAGCAATTTAATTTAAGTTAATAACACGGCACACACGTATTTCCTAATTCCCTTCTTAGAATGCATACCAATGCCGTTTGCTTCATCCTGTTCCTTTTTTCTTGCAATCTTATGCAGAATGGAAGCTTTGTCCTTAAATTTCCCTGAAACACACCAAGCTAATACATTATTACTAATATTAATTTTTTGGTGAGGGTTAATCAGTGTTAGTTTCATTAACAAGCTGCTCCATGTTACCATCACTGAGTGGATCCAGTGTGTGGATCATTAGCTGGAAGATGCTGTTCCTCATTAGGGAGTTGTGTAAAGAGGCAGAGCTTATCCCTCTCTGAAGGTGGGGCTTGGCCTAAAGCAGGAAGAGCATTTATATGTAATGTACAAAATATAATAATGTAGTGATAATAAACACCAATAAAATACTCATAAGAATTGTGTTTTATTATTTTGAAATGATTTAACTGCTTCTGCTGATGACGTGCTCCATAGCAAAGTACTTACTTACTTAAAGTTTCTATATTTTTTAAAGAAATAACAGACCATAATTGCTGAATATCCTAACTGACCAATCAGAATCAAGTATTTAAATGAACCATGAAATAATGTGAAATAAACCCAGCAGGGTGATGCAGGACCCCAAGGTAATAAATCTCCGTGAAAGGGTTTAATTATTGAATAAATTAATAATTTCACACAAAATTCTGATTTAAAAACAGACTGCTGAATGCTGTGATTGACCAATCAGAATTCAGTTCACAAATAATCCGTGTAATAAGGTGATATTATGCAATTATTGAATTTGGTTTTTGTATGATATGGAGTATTATTCATACCGAGCAGATCTTATCTGTGTAAAGTGAAAAACATTCAGGCAATAGTGTGCAGTTATTTTTTGTGACAGTATTTTGTTGAATTTCTCAGATTTCAGAATCAGTGACCTTCACAAACCATGAGTTTTTTCTGCCATTTTAATTAAGACATTATCCCAAATTTGTGAGGTGGATAATTTGTATGATTCATTCAAGAGATCTCATTTCTGATTGGTATTGCATCAGTTACTGCATCATTGGATAAGTTGAATGATTACTGCATGAATGTCACACACAACATAGTAACATGACTGTCTACTTAAAAAATATTTAAAATTAATAATGAAACAAATATAGAATTCAGTTTTAATAAGATAGAAAAGTATTCCGCCTCGGCCTTGGACCTCAACAGATAAAACCCCTGGACCGAATAATTCTCCATATCGCACTTTGCCTCCTTCAATGCATGCATAATATCATACTTCACCTCATTCAGTAACTGCTAACTATCCCGAGATAGCAAAACAATCAGATCGCACCGTTCCAATACTGTATATACTAAAATAGTCATTAATCACTGAAACAGAAAACTGATTAGATGCTAAAATCTATTTTATTTTGTTTATATTATCACTATATGCAACAATATAACAATAACAGTCTGAAATGTGTCATGTGGGGTGAAGGTTTACATACGGAGAGTTTGTTCCCGTCATCTCCAACATTTTCACCCTTCAGAAAAAGACAGAAATATCCGATGTTACTTCATTATTGTACTTCAACAATACCACATGTGCTTCAAACTTTCTCTGAATGGTATGTAAAGTTAACAATGTACACATTTGGAATTACCAGTAAAAACATAACTCAACAGATAGCAACAGATTAGAAGTTGTAAGAGCTGACACATGTAGTATCAGTGGAATAAAACATACGGCAAAACTGCTGTTACAGAAAAATAATCTTTAGGCTGATAAAAGAAACTACTTACATTATTATAACTATAGTCCTACTATAAATAACTATTAACTATCTATAACATTATTATAATTATATCAGGAAACAATGTGTTATGGAGCAACAAGCAATGTTTCAAGTTCAATACTAAGCCCCTCCATTATTTAAATAATAAGATTTAGGGTGGGTCCAGACAAGGACGTAGGGCTAATTTCTATTTAGAAGACACTATGCATACATTTTTAATTTATTGCTGATATGAAATAAATACTAAGTTCATTTTTAAACATTACAAACTGCATCTTTAAGTAAACAAACAAACAAAAATACACAAATAAATAAATAATGGCTGCATACGGCAGAGTAGGTGACACTACAGTATGATGTCAAAGCAAGCAGTATCTCCTCACTTCATAAACTCATATGGAGTTTTAACTCTATTTAAACACTTTAAATTATCAATTATTACAAAATTATAATTATAATTTTGCTGTATGAGAGGTCAGTGTGATGAATTTGAAAACATTCTGTCTGTACTCCCGGTTATGTGCAATCTCACATTTTGATTATGAGGGGGGTTTCCAAGCCCCACTATCAGCGGGTTGTCACTGCTGTCCCCCAGTGCACCTAACTGGCTTATCAAAGGCCAGCCATGTCTGTCACTGTCTACGGTGAGAGGCATGTAAAAGAGCCATTGCTGACTTTCGTCAAGAGTAGGCTGCATAGCCGTCAGCGTGTTTCTGGCGAGCTGTCCAGGGTGTACTCTGCCCTCACCCAGAGTCGGCTGAGATGGCCACCAGCCTCCCCGCAACCCTAATTAGGATTAAGTGGTTCAGAACATGAATTAATCTACTATTGGAATATCACTGCATATACAAATAGAAGCTTCATCACTACAGAAAAGAAAAAAACCTGGAAGCACTCACAACTTAGGCTGAATCTGCGCGAAGATGGTGTACACCCTGAACAGCTAGCCAGTCCATTGCAGGAAAATCTATCCAAATCTATTTGCACCCTCACCATCAATACCACCACAACTCAGAACAGGCCCATGTTCTGCAAAGAGCTAAAGACCAACCATTTCAGGTGATCTCTAATATAGCACTTTGGTGGCTTCTCTGCAGAATGTTTAGCACCCACCGACAAAAAACCTGACAGAGATACTATAATATAAAATGGGATGGAAGTAGTGGCAAAAAAATGTGCATTGGTCATAATATTTGACATGTCAAAAGGTCAAATATGTTAAAATAAATTCCACACATTTCAGCGGAATTACATGCTCAGTCAGTGGAAGAGTGGGCTTACACTGACAGGAACCTTTTCAAGAAACTCCTACAATCCTGACCCAACAGAATTGGTGGAAAAGGATGGAATTAGGGTTGAAAATCACCAACATACAGGTGGCTCGAGATATCTGTGATCAGGTTGAGCCAGTTATTAAGTCTACTCGAGTGATTTATTTGAAAACTGAATGGGTTTCTCTCATTTTCTTTATTGCTCACCTTCCTTTTAAAATACCTTCTTAAAAGAAAAATGGTCCCAAACAGCTCGCAGCACCTTCCTTCTTAACAAATTCAGTCCATGCAGAGATATAATGGAGATATAATCAATGTCCAGTGAAAGAGTTGCAAAAATAAATAAATACATAAGTAAATACTTTGACACAATGAACGCTGAGGAGACGAAAACAGGATTGTGTTGTTTGCATTGATAAAAATACAAACTGCAACCTTGAACATCACACATGTGCAAAGCATTGCATTTTCTGATGAAATATGAAAAAGAGATGAATTAAAAAAAAATTGACTCGAGCCATATTTGCACTCGATACATTTGGAAATGGCTCTCAATGATAAATTACTCTGGCTTTGCCTTGATCTCCCAACACTAGCTGGAACTGTTAAGGTGTTATTAAGATAATTTTATTCCTAACTGCATTAGTCACTAGTCTTCCACGATATTAATCCACATTCTCAGTGAATTTCCACATTTGGAAGTCACTCTGAATAAATATGAGATAAAATATATATTTTTTAAATATATATATATATATATATATATATATATATAATTTTTTTTTTACTTTTGCATAGCATGAATGGCTTATAAACTACAAAATGAAGATAAATCAGAAACCATGTACTATTCAAGTATTTATATTATGTAATATTGGATCATACTGATGAGAATAAGTAAACAAACAACAATATATAGTAATAACACAAACTCTCTCTCTCTCTCTATGCAGACAGACGCTTTGCGACAATGTCTGTTTCCAATCATCTACTGTACCACAGTTCTCCAATCTGCCCTCTGCTGTGACAATTTTGCCCAGTTGCACTTTAGGTTCCTCTTGATGATATCTTTAAACCGTAGCCGAGATCTCCCTCGCTTCCTTTGGCCAGTAGGTAGCTGGGAGAAGAGGATCTGTTTTGGAAGTCTATCTGGAGGCATCTGCATGAAGTGTCCTGTCCACCGCAGATTTTTCCTGACTAGGAGGTCCTCCACTGATGGCAGGTCTGTCTTATCCAGTATGTCATTGTTTTTCACTTTGTCCTGCCAGCTAATATTCATGATGGACCAGAGATGTCGCATCATAAATGCATGTAGTTTTTTCACATGTCGTCAGGACATCCCCATAAAGGAGAGTAGATATCACTGCTCTGTATATCCTGCCTTTGGCCTTTAAGGACACATGGTGGTTATTCCACAGCCTCTGTCACAGCCTTCCAAAGGATGCACTAGCTTTGGCCATTCGTTTCTGAATTTCAGCATCAGTTTGACCATCCTTTGAAACTGTGCTTCCAAGGTAGGTGAATTCAGGGACAGAGTTTAGCTTGCATCTGTCCACAGTGATTTCCACCTGATCGTCTCTTAAAGAGTTTGGTTGATGAAGCACTTCTGTTTTCTTGATGTTGATCTTCAGGCCAAACATTCGTGCTGCCTTGGAGAAAGCATTCATTATTTGCTGGATTGCTTCTGGGTTATGGCCAAGCAGTGCACTATCATCGGCAAACAGCAGTTCCCTTATCAATATGCTTTTGGTCTTAGCTCGTAAGTGTGCCACATTGAAGAGGTCAGCATCTTGCCATGACTGGATATAGACACCTTCATCTCTGTAAGCTGCAGCAGTAGATCTGGTGCTCCTAGTCTGTAACATCTTCTGGTAGGCATCATCTCTGTTCTTTAAGAGGTCTTGCAGTATATGGTCATCAGGATTGAACCAGTCCTGATGTTTTCTGTCTGGCTTGCCCAGTGATGATGTAGCTGTATTGTACACAACCTCTTGCAGGGCTGAGCATCCTTCTTCCACTGAAAATTCACCCTTATCATAATAACAAAACAATAACAAAAATAACAGACTCTTTTTGGGAAAAAAGTTCAATATTTTGTGTGGCCACCCTTTACTTTGATTACAGCATTTAACCTTTCAGGCATAGTGTTCACATATTTTTTTATTTCTTCACTCACTAAACCATTCCATATGGTTTGAAGTTTATTCATGCTATGCAAAAGTAAAAAAAAAAGTGACATCCTTCAATTTTTCTAAAAATTTTGTATTTCAGTAATTTTGTTTATTAGCCATACGTTTACCGCAGTATACTGGTCGGAATAATTTTTTTGGTTCTCACTGCCTACAGTAGCATTGTTCAATTCATTTAAACCAAAAAAATCATAGAGAAGTAATTTTTTACTTCTTTTTATTATTTTATTTTTAGATAAAAGTGGTGTTGTGTAATCTTCACGGCACACTACTATATATATATATATATATATATATATATATATATATATATATATATATATATATATATATATATATATATA
>JAOUQZ010000032.1:11184750-11196351 GCA_028564935.1 Neosilurus hyrtlii | reverse complement strand
CACACACACACACACACACACACACACACACATATATATATATATATATATATATATATATATATATATATATGTGTAAATTTTATTTGCAATATTTGTTTCTTAAGTGCAGTACTGAGGGGGCTCTGAGTCCAAGAAGGTCATTGCTGATAGTGATGCTTCATTGTTACCTGTATATAACAAACATTCTTGTAGCTTGATGCTATATAAGAATCCATAATACTCTATCAAAATATTATAATCCATAATAATGCATAATAATTCATAATACTTAATCAAATTCTATAATAATCCATGCCATTCATCAAACTCTATAATAGTTCATAATACTTCATCAAACTCTAGAATAATCTATGATACTTAATCAAACTCTATATAATCCATAACACTTCATCAAACTATAATACTTCATAATACTTCATCAAACTCTGTAATAATCCATGCCATTCATCAAACTCTATAATAGTTCATAATACTTCATCAAACTCTATAACAATCTATGATACTTAATCAAACTCTATATAATCCATAACACTTCTTTAAACGCTAATAATCCATAATACTTCATCAAACTCTATAATAATCCATAACACTCATCAAACTCTATAACTGTTAATAACACTCATCAAACTCTATAATAATTCATTATATCCCATGGGGGCAGCCATAGCCTAATGGTTAGAGAAGCACCTTTCGGACCAAAAGGTCGCTGGTTCGATTCCCTAACCCCCAACCTCTCTCCGGGTGCCTCCAATGTGTGTGGCAGCTCACTGCTACAAAGGATTAATACAATATAGCAAAAAAAAAAAGCCCCAAATACTCCATCAAACTACAATAATTCATAATACTCCATCAAACGCTCTAAAAATCCATAAGACCTCTTCAAACTCTATAATAATCCATAATACTCATCAAACTCTATAGTAATTCATAATACTGTTACGGAGGCACCATTGACAGACATACCCAAATGCAGGACAGACTCAACAGCAGTGGTTTTATAAAAGGTTTTAATTAAAGATTCTGATAGACAGACTTGAATGTCGTTGCAGGTCTACAAGAAGATAGGCAAGATCTAAGAATGCTTCGGTAAGCCACGCTAGCTCTCTGTGAAGGCATATGATAGTCTGGCAACAGGACAGGGGAAACGTGGACAATTTTTTCACATGAGGCAATGGGGAACAGGTGGAAACAATCAGGGTGGGGCAGACAATCACAACGGCGGGGACAACACGCAAAGGAGGGAAGTCAGGGGACCTGAAACAAGAGGAGAGTTAGGAATTTCAAGAAAAAACAAGCCAGAAAAGGAAACAGATCCCAAGACAGACATAAACCCTAACAAATCTGACGAGATATCACAAATACTCATCAAACTCTACACTAATTATGGAGCATTGTGAAATATAAGTCATAATACTCTGTAATAATTTTTAACAATACATAATCAATCCTTCATTCATTTACTTAATCCTATTAGGGTCACAGGAGGCTAAGCCCATATCAGCCGACACTGGGAAAAGGCAGAGTACACCCTGAACAGCTCGCCAAACCATCCTACCAAACCACCTACTTTGTAATACTCCATCAAACTCTATAATAATCTATAATACTTAATCAAACTCTACAATAATCCATAATACTCCATCAAACTCTATAATAAAGCATAGTACTCCATCAAACTATAATAATCTATAATACTTCATCAACTCTATAATAATTCATAATACTCTACCAAAGTCTGTAATAATCCATAATACTTCATCAAACTCTATAATAATCCATAATACTCCATCAAATTCTATAATAATCTATAATACGGCATTATACTCTATAATAATTCATAATACTCATCAAACTCTATAATAATTCATAATGCTCATCGAACTCTATAATAATCCATAATACTCATTAAACTCTACAATACTTCGTAGTACTTCATTAAACTCTATAATAATCCAAAATACTCCATCAAACTCTATAATAATTCATGATACTGGATCAAACTCTATAATGATCCATAACACTCATCAAACTCTATAATAGTTTGTAATATTCCATCAAACTCTATACTAATTATGGCACATTGTGAAATATAATTCATAACACTCCATAATAATTCTTAATAATACATAATTATTCTTTCATTCATTTACTTAATCTTATTAGGGTCACAGGAGGCTGAGCCCATATCAGCCGACACTGGGCAAAGGCAGAGTACACCCTGAACAGTTCGTCAAACTATTGCAGGGCAACACACACATAACAATTCATACTCACACTTAGGGATCTGAAACAGCCAATTAGCTTAATGTGCAAGTCTTTGGACTGTGGGAGGAAAGAAGAGCACCCAGAGGAAACACACACAAGAACAGGTAGCACATGCAAACTCCTCACAGAAACCCCCAAATATGGGAATCAAACTCTGCACCTTCTTGCTGTGCAGCGGACGTGCTAACCACAACTTCACCATGCTGCCCTCATAATTATTCTTAATTATTCAAAATAACTCTACAACAAGCCTCTGTCTCTGTCCTAATAAAAAATGTGAGATTAATAAAGTCTTAGTCACTTTTGGAATAAAGTAAAGAGAAAGATCGAGAGAGAGAGTGTGAGAAAGAGATAGAGAGATCACAGGGTTTGGGTCCATGATAAACTGCTTTCACAAAAAACTTTACACACTCATCATCGTTCTGAGTTCACGATCCAGTTTCTCTTCATTCATTTTCATCCTCACAGCTGGTTGTCATGTGACCAGCCAAGCTCATGTAATAATAAGGAAATTATTTTGGGATGCTTCAGTAAAGTGCTGATCAGTTGATACTAAAACCTCTACAAGGTTAAAACCAGCGACTCTCCAGCATCATCTCTCCATCTGTCAGTCTAATGATTTAATCCGATCACAGCGCTGCTGATCTCCTGACCTTCCTCACCACTTGCCTCCAAACACAACCTGTAACTTTCACTCTGATTTACATTGCCATGTGTTAGCAATTTCAGCAAAGTTTTTAAATTTGAATATGTAAATACTCATTAATATTCGAATTGACCAGAACATTCGCGTCACAGCAGCTTTCAGTGTACCTGTAACCAAGAACATTTTAACAGTAGAAGTTAAAAATATCTACAACAAATTATCAGAATTTCCTTACATTAAATCAATGGGCAAATATCAAAGTATAACCATGTTCCACAACTGTGCAATTAATTATATATTATATATTAATACATATATTAATTATATAATAATAAATATAATTATATTCCTAATAGGTGTACTTGGACCTATTTATTTCTTTGTTTCTTTAATTCATTGTTTGTTTATTGATTTGTTTTATCTTATTTAGCATTTGAAATTTTTAAATTGCAGGCAAAATATTTATAATTTCCTTGGTTTTTCCCTGGTTTACTTTGCTAATAGTTCCTAAACTCCAAAATTAAATAATTTCTAAACTGTCTGCTGATTAAGAAAAATAACCAGAATTTAAATTTGAAGTGTTAATGTTTGTTTTTTATATTTGTATTATAGATGTTGTGTAAGTTGATTTGATTTACTTAATTTTTATAATTTATTTTTATATTACTGTTAATTTTTATCATCAGTGTGCATGTACCTCTGAATATGAGGCTCGAGATTTATTCAAATTTTGGTCTTTAATAATAATAATAATAATAATAATAATAATAATAATAATAATAATACAGTAATAACAATAGAAAGTCTAATTGCTGTTTATTTCTCTTTTAAACTTCATCCTATAACAAACAATAAGAAAACAATAGAATATTAAAGAAAAGATAAAGAATAGTTTCACCTTCGTGACTCTTCGACTCCTGAGACGCCTCTCAGCCAACATGGATCAGGACTGGGACCAACCACGCATCAGGAATATATCTCTCTCTCTCTCTCTCTCTCTCTCTCTCTCTCTCTCTCTCTCTCTCTCTCTCTCCTATTCCTGTCCTAGATAAGGTTATGTACCACAGCCTTGTTATAAAACACCCAGTGAATTACTTATAGTAGTACAGCAATGTATCCCACAATTAAAACCTGATTCACTGCTGAATGATTTAGTGAATCAAATATAAGATGATATGGGATTTGATTCAATTATGATTCTTTCCTGAATTATTCACTGAGCCATGAATTAGTGATGGAGTTATTAGTAAATGATTCAGTGCATGATAACTGAGATGATAAATTAGATTAAATAATGATCCCCCCCTCGAGCAATTAAATACACAGTGAAATATTACTGGACCCAATTCTAATCTATCCTCATTCAGAACTGAATGTAGGTGGTACTTTTCTTTTTTTGGAGAGGATGTAAAGCAAGGCAGTATATCTGAATCCTGTTTCAATGAAGGTGGATTAGCGCTGAAGAGCGGCTCCTAATCCCTGGATTAACCACACTGCTTCTCCGACCTGAGGAGATTCGCCTAATGAAGTGCACTTCAGGTGATTCAGGAACCAAAGATACGTAATCAGTACAGTCACTTAATGGAAGAGGTGTGGCCTCTGTTATGTTACTCTTATTAGAAGAGGTGTGGTCTCTGTAACTGTTAGTGTTAATAGAAGAGGTGTGGCATCTGTAAAGGTCATTGTTAGTGGAAGAGGTGTGGTATCTGTAACTGTTAGTGTTAATAGAAGAGGTGTGGCCTCTGTAACTGGTGAGTGTTATTGGAAGAGCCATGGCGTCTGAAACCTTTAGTGTTAATAGAAGAGGTGTGTTCAGTGTAACTGTTAATGTTAATGGATGAGACGTGGGCTCTGTAACTGTCAGTGTTATTGGAAGATATGTGGTCTCTGTAACTGTTAGTGTTAATGGAAGAAGGGTGGCCTCTGTAATGTTACTCTTAATAAAAGAGGCGTGACCTCTGTAACTGTTAGTGTCAATGGAAAAGGTGTGGCCTCTCGAACTGTTAGTGTTAAAAGAAGAGTCATGGGCTCTGTAAATGTAAGTATTATTGGGAAGAGGTATGGCCTCTGAAACTGTTAGTAAAAATGGTTACTCTTATTAGAAGAGGTGTGGTCTCTGTAACTGTTAGTGTTAATAGAAGAGGTGTGGCATCTGTAAAGGTCATTGTTAGTGGAAGAGGTGTGGTATCTGTAACTGTTAGTGTTAATAGAAGAGGTGTGGCGTCTGTAACTGTTAATGTTAATGGAAGAGGCGTGGCCTTTGTAACTATTGGTGTTAATTGAAGAGGAGTGGCTGCTGTAGCTGTTAATGATAATCGAAAAGGTGTGGCCTATGTAACTGTTTATGTTAATAGAACAGTCGTGGGCTCCTTAACTGTAAGTGTTATTGGAAGAAATGTGGTCTGTGTAGCTGTTGGTGTTAAGAAAAGAGGTGTGGCATCTGTAACTGTTAGTGTTAATGGAAGATGTGTGTTATTGAAAGAGGCGTTGCCTCTGTAACTCTTAGTGTTAATGGAAGAGGTGTGGTGCTGTAACTCTTAGTGTTAATGGAAGAGGTGTGGCCTCTGTAATTGTAAGTGTTAATAGAATAGGTGTGGCCAATGTAAATGTTAATGTTAATAGAAGAGGTGTGGCCTCTGTAACTATTGGTGTTAATGGAAGAGGTGTGGCCTCTGTAATTGTAAGTGTTAATAGAAGAGGTGTGGCCAATGTAAATGTTAATGGAAGAGGTGTGGCCTCTGTAACTATTGGTGTTAATTGAAAAGGGGTGGCTGCTGTAGTTGTTAATGGTAATTAAAGAGGTGTGGCCTCTGTAACTGTTTATGTTAATAGAACAGTCATTATCTGTAAGTGTTATTGGAAGAAATGTGGTCTGTGTAGCTGTTAGTTTTAAGAAACGAGGTGTGGCATCTGTAACTGTTAGTGTTATTAGAAGATGTGTGGTCTCTCTAACTGTTAGTGTTAATAGAAGAGGCATGGTCTCTTTAACTTAGTGTTAATGGACGAGGTGTGGCTTCTGTAAATGAAAGTGTTAATGGCAGAGGTGTGGCCTCTGTAAATGAAAGTGTTAATGGAAGAGGTGTCGCCTCTGTAACTGTTAGTGTTAATGGAAGAGGTGTGGACTCTGTAACTGTTAGTGTTAATAGAAGAGGTGTAGCCTCTGTTACTGTTAGTGTTAATGGAAGAGGTGTGGCCTTTGTTACTGTTAGTGTTAATGGAAGAGGTGTGGCCTCTGTTACTGTTAGTGTTCATGAAAGAGCTGTGGCCTCTGTTACTGTAAGTGTTAATGGAAGAGCTGTGGCCTCTGTTACTGTTAGTGTTAATGAAAGAGGTGTGGCCTCTGTTACTGTTAGTGTTAATGGAAGAGGTGGCCTTTGCAAATGGAAGAGTTAATGGAAGAGTTGTGGCCTCTGTAATTGTTAGTGTTAATGGAAGAAGTGTAGCCTCTGTAACTGTTAATGTTAATCGAAGAGGTGGCCTTTGCAAATGGAAGAGTTAATGGAAGAGTTGTAGCCTCTGTAACTGTTAGTTTAAATGGAAGAGGTGTGGCCTCTGTAACTGTTAGTGTTAATGAAAGAGTTGTGGCCTCTGTAATTGTTAGTGTTAATGAAAGTTGTGGCCTCTGTAACTGTAAGTGTTAATAGAAGAGGTGTGTCCAATGTAACGGTTAGTGTTAACTAAAGAGACGTGGCCTCTGTAACTGTTAGTGTGTAAAGTGAGGGTGCGTGGCCTGTAACTGTTAGTGTTAATAGAAGAGGTGTGGCCTCTGTAACTTGTAATTTTAATAGTAGAGGTGTGGTGTTTGTATCTCTAAGTGTTAATGGAAGAGGTGTGGCCTTTGTAACTGTTAGTGTTAATGGAAGCGACGTAGCCTCTGTACCTGTTAGTGTTAATGGAAGAGGTGTGGCCTTTGTAACTGTCAGTGTTACTGAAGGGCCGTGGCCTCATCTAAGAAATAATGAAAGGGGCGTTCTCTAGCAATCATCGTCACTGAAGCTGTGGCCTTTATCAAATGAGCGGCAGTGGAGGAGACATGGGTTGCTTAAAATCTTATTTGTCGTTTCCTCGATTGAAGTGGAAGTTCTTCTGGTTCAGCATCTTTACTGGTTGTCCCAAATCTCATATTTGTTCATCAAGGAGAATGAGGAGTGAGGATCGAGGATCGGAGTGAGGACACGAGAGCAGCTCTGCTGCTGTCATTAGAAGCAGACGTTATACCATGTGATGCTTCAGAGGAAGGACTCTCATTTCTCTTAAAGAACATTTCCTCAATTACATGCCCCTCACGTCATCTCCAAGTACCTCTTCATGTTTGTTCGGTGGGAGGTGTTAGGAAGCGAGAATGAGACACAAATGAGGGAATGAAGCAATTTAAGGGTTTTAAGAAACACCCATGCCATGTATCAGTTTTAATAAAGAAGGTGTGGCCTCTGTGCCTCTCAGTCGAAATGAAGGAGGTTTGGTGTTTAAGTGTCCTCATGAACACACTGTGGTCTGTGACTAAGAAATAGGGAACACGTTTTTACTAAAACATATGAAAGTTTATTGTTGCTCAACTACAATACTGTAAAAAGACTTAAACAAAATCACATCAACCACAAACACACACAAGCAGTGAGGAAAAAAACCCTGTTTAAAATTCAAACACAAGTGCAGCAGTCAGATTTACATCGTTCCTATAAGTCACCACATAAACACTTTCATTAATTTATCTTACTGTTCCTTCTGTGCATTAAAAGAAAAACTTCACTAAGATACGCTAACTGGATAAGACAATTTAGTGTATTTTCTGTATAATATTTTGTTCCACAGTAAACAGTGTAAACAGGACGCCATACTAAATATTAACTTGCCACTTCAGCGCCACTTGCTGGTGTGACGGTTTTACCAGCGGTTTATAATCCTTCATTATCATCACCATCATAATTAACACGTCATTCACTTTAAAGTAGTGTTTGTGTCCACTAGCACCAAGCTAAGGGTAGTGCTATTAATCTTAACCATAACAATCACGCATTTTAGGATCACACTAATGTATTTTACCTTATTATTTATTTTTAATGTGTACATTGGTGAGCTGTAATTTATATTAAAAAAAAAAATCCATAGATACAAGCAACGGATCTTACATCCCAGAAAATCCAGTTAGTGCAACATTCTCACCCACAGCTAGCACAGAAAACATTCAGAACGTTTAGATAAACTAATGCGTAACTATTCAATTCTGTTCAACATACCTAAAGATCAAGGACAACAAGGCACCTACTATTGACACTTTTCTCTTCAGTCTAACAAGATTTTGTGCCTCAGTGCGGGATGTGTTTTAACACTACTGCGTGGAAAAGCATGCTTAACATATTACTTTTAAAAATTTATGCTAATTCTTTATAAATAAGTTGTAAATTTACACAAAATTACCTCAACCTAACATAAAAAGAAACGACTCTTATAGCTACCTTTGTTTCTACTGTTTAGCCGAACACTTTAGTGAAGTTAGCGTATCTATCTCTAGTCTTATCAAATGCCTTCAAAAGTCTGCAGTCTGATGATGAATTTCATCTGAATTTACATGATTTATTAAACACAACATCAATGTAAATATTTTCATAAATATTGTCTTAAAGCGCTAGCTGTCGATATTATGTGTCTTTACACTAAAATATTATTATTCCAGTACACATGCAGTGCTTCTTATTACCTGATACTCAGAACAGATTCAGTAAGCAATTAAATGTACAAAAAACTAAAACAAATATAAAGCAGTGCTTTGAAATCAACCCATTTATGTACAGTTTGGATTTTTACCACAAACGCGTCTTTTTAGATTCCTAGCATGAAAGAGCAATAATCTGTGTTACAAGGACGAACAGAAATACAGTTAACTTGCTTAATTAGCTACGCTATTATTATTATTATTCTTTTTTTTTTTTACATTTACCTCAGATACAGGTCCAAATGGAACTACCAGGCAAACATCGCTAACAGCTAGCGGAATCGTCTGACCATCACAACGCTGAAATCCTTAGATTTAAGTTCAGTATTTCATGAGCAGTCAAACACTGACTGAATTATACACTGGAACTAAGTGTGTGAGGTAATTTGTGACATTAGCTTAACGCCAGCTGGTCTTCATAAGCTTTCATTAGCTGCTAGCAAGGTTTAAAATTAACACATGTAATACAGACTGAGTAGTTAAAAGTGTTGTGTGATAAAAGTGTCTAACATTCATTTTTATTTGAAACTTATTCTTTAAAAAAGGAATACGTCTTAAATTTAACGTGATGCAGCTTGACACCACAGTGATTCTAAACCTTGTGGTCAGTGCAGGAACTGCAGTCACCTCAGGTTGAGAGGAATTCTCGGCTCACTGTTACAGGTTAGAAGGTGAAACACACACAGTACTGTATATAAAGTATGTTTTAGAAACAAACTTAAAACGTAAAATCTTCTTCTTTTAACAGTACGCTGAGATGGCTCCAGGATCAATGGGTCAAGTGAATAAACTGAAAGAAAGCAAGTTTTCAGTGTCATTAAATGTGGTTGAGGCAGAGCTGCAGATTGGTTGGTTGCTGAAATGTTCATGATGACATCATGTTAGGCGGAATTTAAATTCTCCAGCTGACACAAATGTTTAATGTCCATAACATTTATATAAGACAAGTGTGTACACACACACAAACATATACACAAATATTCACACATGCACCAACACACAAATATACACACACATGCACAAACACATACAAATATACATACATGCACAAACACAAATATACACACACACGTACAAACACACAACCACAAATATACACACATGCACAAACAAACACACAGATATACACACATGCACACATACACATGTGTAAGGTTCCTACCAGCTCTCTCTTACAGCCTCGATGTCACTCAGCAGGTTTTGAGCCAAACAAATTCCAAAAATCTGAAGGGAGAAATTAAAAAAAAAGATGATTAGAAATACTCTTATCTACAGACACACACATGCGCAAATGCACACCCGCACACACACACCTGCAGTAGTGCAATTCCGATAAAGATTCCAGCCACCACTGTGAGATTTTCTTGCAGCCATTTTTCAAACTGTGGTACACAACCTTTAGTGTAGATGAATGTCTTCTGTTCCGACTCCTATACACACACACACACACACACACACACACATACACACACTGAGAGAGAGAAAAAATCCACTACCATATTTTTGCACTCATCAAAAAACTAAACCTGGACTGTATGAATATGCAAACTGAAACCACCCCCACCCCGTCCTACAAGCCCCACCCAGTCCACTGGTAAAATAGTTCTGGTGCGGCATTATATTCATTTAATTTGCATACTTGACCCTGATTCACTGTAATTTTAAATGAAAGAACTATACACTGGAGTGGAGGATTTTGGCGAACTGGGGGTGGGGCTTCTTTAAGCACATCAGCATACACATCAGAACTCGTGAAGCAGTTCTACGATGATGGGAGAGGGATGGGTGTACTCACGACTTTTGCTCGGATGTCGTAACCACACTGAGTGTTTATTACATCCTCCTGCACAGAGAGAGAGTAAAAATAAATAAACAAACAAAGGATACTGCATCACTTCCTGTTAACACTGAAAGAGAGAAAGAGAGAGAGAGAGAAATAGAAATAAACACAGAAAGACAAATAGAAATAGACACAGAGAGAAAGAGAGAAATATAAATAAATACAGAGACAGAGAGAGAAATAGACAGAGAAAAAGGAAGAGAAATATAAATAGACAGAGAGAGAGAGAAATAGACGCAGAGAGGGAGAGAGAGAGAGCGCTGTAGACAGAAAGGGAGAGAGAGAGAGAGAGAGAGAGAGAGAGAGAGAGAGCGCAGTAGACAGAGAGAGAGAGAGAGAGAGAAATAGACACTTGTGTGTAAGAGAAAGAGTGGGGGACGGTGAGAGAGAAACTCACAGCAGGGTCTTTAGTGCAGCAGGAGAAGGGAACTCCGCATCTCTCTCGGCTCAGGTTGGTGTCAGTGCAGTTAAAGTAGATATTCAGATTCCAGTCCTCAGGGCCGAATGCACCACAGCACTCCCACTGTACACACACACACACACAGGTTATCTACAGTCGCTCTATATGATGATGATGAAGAATAAAACGTGATGTTCTCACATATTCCTGTGTGAAGTCGATGAGGTTCTGCAGATCGATGTCGTCTCTGTACGCGCGGATGTTGTTATTAATGAAGAACTTGAGCTGATCTTTGATCCAGTCCTTAAAGACGAAGGCGAGGACTCCGGCGGTCAGCTCCAGAAAAAAGATGATTCCCAGAAAAACCGAAAACTGGAGCAGAAATAGAAGCTGAAGAATTCTTAAAAGGAACTCATGGATGTAAAGACACAGGAACAAGGAGCACTTCAATAAATTATTATTATTATTATTATGTGGCTGCTTAAGAGCAGACACATACCGTGTTTCCCCGATAATAAGACCTACCCTGATAATAAGACCTACCTTTACTTCAGCAGAATGGTCCAAAATAAGCCCTACCCCGAAAATAAGACATAGCTAAATCCAAATTTTGTCTACACCTTCCCCTCATTTTCTATGAATGCACGCGCACCAGCACTATTTACAGCAGCGCCGCGGAGGAGACACAGAAAAAGAGGAAGTTAAGGGAACAAAAACGGTAAGTAAAGTATTAT
>JAOUQZ010000032.1:11145962-11155962 GCA_028564935.1 Neosilurus hyrtlii | reverse complement strand
TACAATCATAATGTTGTTGTCTTATTATTTTGTTATGTTAGCAATATCCACACTGTCAATCTATTTAGATGCATGTCATGGGCTCTAAACCCTTAAGCGTTTCAGTACCTGATTATTAAGATATGTTGCAGATTACATATTTTTGTATTAAACCGAAGCCCTCTCGCACATTGGCTAATGATAATGTTCATTATCCCATCTGTCAAACATGATGGTGGTAGTATCATGATTTTGGCCTGTTTTGCTGTATCTTGGCCAGGACGGCTTGCCATCATTGATGGAACAACGAATTCTGAAATTATACCAGCAAATAATAAAGGAAAATGTCAGGACATTTGTCCATGATCTGAATCTCAAGAGAAAGTGGGTCATGCAGCAAGACAATGATGCTAACACAGAAGTTGTTTTACCAAAGAATGGTTAATGAAGAATAAAGTTAATGTTTTGCAATGGCCAAATCAAAATCCTGACATAGTCCAATTGAGCTGTTGTGGAAGGACCTGAAGCAAGCGGTTCATGTGAGGAAACCCACCAACATCTCAGATTTGAAACGGTTCTGTATGGGGGAATGGTCTAAAATTCCTCCAAATAGTTTGTGGAAACATTTGGCTGCAGTTATTGCTGAAAAAGGGGGTCACACCAGATACTAAAATCAAAAGTTCACATACTTTTGTCAATCACAGATATGTACTATTGGATAAATTTTCTCAGTAAATAAATAACCAAGTAAAATATTTTTGTAACTGCGTTCTCTATTTATGCAGAAATGTATAAAAATATTAAGGGTACACAAACTTTCAAACACCAATGTAGCTAAAAGTATTGCTAACTCTACAGCTTATGTTACTTACCTAGCTAGCATTCTATGATCAGGTTTGTAATTGGCCAGTCAAATTTGACTTGTTGGTAACTTTTTGTGATGTTTCTTTGTATGCAGGGCGTTCGCTGGTGCGACTGTGCACGATTTCTTTAACTGGCTGTCAGTGTTGGTGCTGTTGCCACTTGAGGTGGTCACTGGTTACTTGTACCTCCTCACGGAGCTCATCGTGTCATCCTTCCACATTAAGAGCGGAGAGAATGCCCCTGCCCTGCTCAATGTCATCACTGACCCGCTCACACACTCCATCATCGAGGTAGGAATGTGTTTATGGTTATGGTTATAAAAATCATATCCATCTTTAGAAGTTGAAAAGCAAAACCTAACAATGAGCAGTTCAAAATACATTCAGCAGGGGGCAATAATATTATATATTAGCTTTGATTAGCTCAAAGGAACTGAAATCATCTGAGAATAAGAAAATGTAAGATGGATCTTAGTTTCGGTTCCTACTGCAGTTGGACGAGTCGGTCATCAGTGGAATTGCCACCGGTGACCCAGACGCCAGGAATAAGAGTCTCATCAAGACATGGTGTCGGACATCTATGAACATGGTACGCCGTTTTAAAACCTCAGTGTTCAAATATGAGAAAAAGTCCCAGCATTGCAATATTTATGTATTCGTTTCAGACACAGTGTTTATAATAGTATAATATAATAATATCATTTTTATTCTTTGCACAGCCTTTCCGTAATCACTATAGCCGCAGGTCTAACGTCAAAACAGCAAACTTTATATAAACCTGTAACATATACATCACTTTCTACACACACTTGGGTAGAAATGTAGACTGAGAGGAGATGTACTGAAGGGTCGGTGAAAGGGGGGGGGGGGGGTTGAGTCATTTATTTGACAGTTTTTCATGTGCAGTCTCTGCAGGAGGTAACGATAGTGAACTGCAGCAGAGCCTCCTGCAGGGAATGGAGGAATGTCTCTGAGACCATTAACATTCAGAAATGTGAGCACAGTTCATATTCCAACTGTTAGAACATCACCTGATACATGGACACAGAACCATGATTTTTCTATAGCCCATTCTAGAACCTATATATTTGTTCTGTAACTGCACAAAGCTCTAGAATGTTAACTAATAGATGGACAAAATCCCAGCTGTTCTAGATTCCAGATCTGAATCATTTTTTTATATATAGTAACCTCTGAGAGTTCTAGAATGTAAGCTGACACATGTATAAACACCTGATTATTCAACAGTGCATTCCAGAACTCATTTGCTCTGTAACAGCAGATAGTTTTACAGTGTCACTGAATAGATGGACCCAAGCCCAATCTTTCTAGAGCACATTCTAGAACTGATGCAATTTTTTAAAAATACAGTAACTGCTGAAAGTTCTAGCATGTGACTTAACATATGGATAAAATCCTGATTATTCTAGGGTGCTTTCTAGAACCAAAGTCCTGTAAATGGATCTATGATAATTTGTTTATCGTTAATATTTAGTTTGAAGGTTTTTTAAGAAGTTTTAAAGATAAAATGATATGAAATGAGAAATTTTAAAAGATAATTTGTGCACAGTATCGAGTAAAAATATTAAATATAGAGTAAATACACTTCCACTATCTGATGTAAGCATTCAGAATGAGTCTACGCTCCATCACAGTGCTCCTCAGTACCTGTCTCATTTTCTGTCCGTGGGTGCAGGTGGTCATATTTTCATGAACACGACGTTACCGGACCTGGTCGTGGGACTGTTTCTGCTTGCTGCGTCTCTCCTTGTGCTCTGTATCTGCCTCATCCTCATCGTTAAATTGCTCAGCTCCATGCTGAGGGGTCAGGTGGCCGCCGTCATCAAGAAGGTCATCAACACAGGTCTCAGACCAGCGATGCATCTATGTGTCTTTATTCCTGATACACTTTCTTGTGTGTGAAAACTCTCCTTTATTTATACCTTACAAAGAGTTTATCATAATTTATATTTATACATATACACTGTTGCTAGGCAACTAAGAAACGTAATGTTAATGGCAAATGATGTCTCTTTTGACTTTTGATTAACACCAGAACAAAAGAGACAAAACCATCAACATTTCCCTCAGAAGTGTTGGTCAGTTACTAAAAAAAATTTTTAAAACTTTATTTGACTTAAACAATGATTACGTTTTTGTAGCATCACCCGCTAACTACCACAGTTTTCACCATATGGAATGTCTGCTGTGGCTGTTTCTAAGATTCGTCTGTGTTCTTTAAGACAGTTTATGTGTCTTAAATAATGCAGTAATTTTGTGTAGCATCAAGTGTTCTCTATCACAGCTCTCATTACTGAAAAATGTATGCTGTTGCTAAGTCATGTACAATGTAAAGACAGAGTAATAACAGAAATATGACAGAATGGTCAGAAATGTCAACATTTAACTCAGATAATTAGTTTCATTACTAGAAAAATGTTTTATATGTCTTAAATGGTGCTGTAATTTATGTAGCATCAACCGCTAACTACCACAGTTTTTAAACATGCTCGCTGCTGAAGTGGTTAAAGTCACAATACTACCGTTGCTAAGACACTTTTGTGTTGTTTTCACTACACCGATGATGTAAAGACACAGTGACAAAAGAAATGTGACAGAATGATCAGGAATGTCGACACTTACCTCAGATATTTCATTAAATTACTGAGAAGGACGTTAAATTTACACTTAGATTTGACTGCTAATCAAATTCCCACACACAGCCCTCGCCATTTTAGAACAGAAACAGTGGAGTGTGTACTTGTAATTTTCTTTACTGTGTGTTAAATTTTTCTTGTTTTTGAGTCTTATTATTTGTGGGTTTTGTTATTATGAGTAGATTTTCCGTTTCCATTCAAATGGGTGACTGGTTATCTCGCCATCATAATGGGAGCAGGAATGACCTTCATTGTACAGAGCAGCTCGGTTTTCACCTCCGCCATCACTCCTCTCATAGGTCAGTCTCTCCGTCCAGCTGTCTGCACAGTTGTACATCAGAGTCCGAAATGTCATTCTGATTTATGTTTGAGATAGTTATGTGTTTAACTGGATCTTTCTTCTTTTATTCATAGCTGCATATTTAATGCAGATGCTACCACACGATTAGCATTTCTTCCAAACGTGTTTCATCCTGCCCTCTATAAAACCTTGAGTCACTCTATGTATCTCTGGTTGTTTTTTTAAAGTGTTCTCATATCAGAAACTGACGTACATAGTGTCTGAGTCCCTGTACAGTTCCCTCATTATTACTGAAGCTAAAGTTCATGAACTTCATCTCTGTTAATCAGGTTTTATATCAGTAAAAGTCAGTCAAATGTAACAAACATTGGTTATTTTAACATAAGAAGGAGCCTCTTTTTTGTTAGCTAGTATAGTAATTAGCATATAAGGTAATAACCCAGATAATTAGCATACTAGCATAAGCTGAAAAAACACGTCTGGGTAAATGTTATTAAAATAAATCTAACACTAATTCTACTTGGTGTGTGTGTGTGTGTGTGTGTGTGTGTGTGTGTGTGTGTGTGTGTGTGTGTGTAGGTCTTGGGGTGATTAGCATTGAGAGAGCATACCCGCTATCTCTAGGTTCCAACATTGGCACCACATCCACAGCTGTACTAGCAGCTCTGGCCAGTCCAGCAGAAACGCTGACTAACTCGCTACAGGTAACACACTCACACACACACACACACACCCACACACCAACACACACTTACAAAAACTCATAAGACACCGGTGAGATTGTGGCATGTTCGTTATGTGCTTTACTCGAGATCCAGAAAACATACAATTTCTTTTTGTTCTTTGCATCAAGGGAGATACTTATAATTATCATGTCCATATTAGCGATGCAGCATCTTTTATTTTATTTTAGTTCTGTAAAAATGTTATTAATATTGTTTATAGATATTGTTTCTGCATCATTTTCAAAACTTCCTCTGTAAAATCCCTCCAACCAATCACGTTATTTTAACAGAAAATGCAAAGATGCCAAAGTCACTTAAGTTGTTGCTGGGCAACTTGTGTCATGGCAACAAAATATCTCTGTTCCAGTAACCAAAATCGAAAAGCACAGAATTGTTTTAGTCCTGAAATCAGCCTCAGTTACTTATTAGTGGAAATTGGGTGAATAAATAATTGCTTCGTGAATATACAATTCAGTACAAAAATTTGTGCCCCCTCTCATAAGTATAACATGCCTTTCCTGTTCTCACTCTGTCAGATCGCCCTGGTCCATCTGTTCTTCAACATCTCAGGAATTGTGCTGTGGTACATCCTGCCATTCATGCGCATCCCCATTACCATGGCAAAGTCTCTGGGTCACGTGACTGCACAGTATCGCTGGTTTGCAGTGCTCTACGTGCTTCTCTGCTTCTTCTTCATCCCTCTACTGGTGTTTGGCCTGTCTCTGGCAGGCCTTCCTGCTCTCTTAGCCGTCCTCATCCCCACAGTGCTCCTTGCTGTCTCCGTCCTCTCCATCAACTTCCTGCAGTTGTACTTTCCAGAGAGACTTCCTTCCTGTTTGCGCTCATGGGACTTCCTGCCTCTGTGGGCTCGATCTCTCGAACCCTGGGACAGAATAATCACTGCCATGACCGCATGCTGCTGCTGCAAATGCTGCCAGGTTGCCAGGGATGACGAGGAAGGGGAGCCAATTGGGAGAAATAATTATGGGATTGAGATACATGATAACCCAGCTCTGGCCAGTGAGAGTAAAGAAAATGTCAAAAGCCCACCCTCGTCAGTTATTCTTAAGGTGACAGCTTTATAAAATGTGTTGTTAATGTACTAATAATCACTCATAACACATGTATTATATACTTACTACCTTCTAGTTATAGTATTATAAAAATATTAATGTCGTTGTACATATAACATATCAAGATTGACCGGATTATGGCCCAAGAACAGAAATGCCATTTTTGGATGCTATTTTATATATATATTTTTATGCCTTATAAAAATAGATATATGCTCATGTCGGTTACCAACTCTCCAGAAAAGTATTATTTTGGAAATGGAAACTATTACAGTTTTACATTTATGCAGGAAGGTTTACAGTGAAATAAAGTGTTTAACAAAGAGATGTAGAAATCTCTGAATAAATTAGACGATTGTGTTTCTGTGCATTATTATAATTTAAAACCTGTTGATTAGCATCATCATGATTTGTTTTTGTTATATTTATTTTGATGTACGATACAGTAACTAACATGGTTAGTTATTGTCTAGCTATCTTCACCAGCAGGTTATGTTTTTGGTTTAGTGTGTGTGTGTGTGTTGTAAGCAGGATTGCGCAAAAATGTATGTGATGATTTTCATTAAACTTCTACCAGAGGTGGACAAGGAATACTTTTTTATTTTGTAGATGATCTGAATCAAATTCTGCATCCAGGTTTTTTTTAAAGAATTCTTTAAAATGTTAATATTTTGTATAGGACTTTTTTTTGGAAGTGTGGTATTACAACAGGCTGGTGCTGTGTACTTTATATTATTTGTGCTCTCCGAGTGCTTCTACTTTGCATTTACGGATATTGTAAAGGTGTGTGTGTGTGTGTGTGTGTGTGTGTGTGTGTGTGTGTGTGTGTGTGTGTGTGTGTGAAGAAATATTAATGAAAATGTTTTATTTCATATACATTTATTTATAGTAAATGTATTGTGTATCCCTGATTACAGAATCAAACTCATAAGACACACACACACACACACACACACACACACACACACACACAATAAAAATCTGGGGTGTTTTAGGTCATCATTATTGATTAACACTTCAATCAACTGCCACATCTTGAACTGCTCATTAAAGCATGTGAGTAATGTAGAATCGATATTTGAAATTATTTGGTTGTTTATTTTATTTTTTATTTTTACTGGTTATTCTTCCCTAAAATTTCAATCACAGCATTTTGTTGTGTTGCCTGAAAAACAAACATGAAGTGGACATTTTAAAAGGAAGTGATGATAAAGGTAGCTTATAATCAGCGTGGGGCCCTTTTCAGGAGGTTTCAGATGGACATCAGGATCAGTTTCACACGGAACTACGATACGATCCTCACAGTCCTGTACTGAGACCTGTACATCCTGCTATCTTTTCTCAGCAGTAGACCTTTGTTTTCTATAAATCTCTTTTTAACTGCTGTAACACAGGAGGTGTTCAAATGTGATGCCAAGAGAAGCAATTTATTTGTAATGTATTTGTCTTTTATCTCTATATCTATCACTTTAATTACTGAGAAATAGTAACACACATTACTTTATATTGTTATAAGCATAGGCAGGGAAGAGTAGAAATTAAGGTCAGAGTGTGATGGCGAGCTGATTGAAGTCAGACACGACTGAAGATAAACATCTCGACTGTATTGGAACACTATGATATAATTATGAGTTTACTGATTATCATGTTCAGTACATATTTCAGTACATGTAAGGAGGAGATTGTAGCTGTGTGTGTGTGTGTGTGTGTGAGAGAGAGAGAGAGAGAGAGAGAGAGAGAATCTATAATCTAACATACAGTATATAAATCTTTCACATGACTGTATTACAGACAGGAAGTACTCAAGGTCAGGTTAGATTTTGAGATGAAATTAATCTCTAATTTAATTATGACACAAATATGCTTCAGTTATAAATTGTTCGTAATTCTAATTAAAACACTAATAATAGTGACCATACTTTATCACCATTTTCATACTGTACTGCAGTTCCTATTTAAAAGCATTAACCAAGTGTGTATCTAGATATAAGTGCATTTATTAATCTATTAAATAAATTATAGGTGGGGCTGGTGGCATAGTGGTTAGGGTGCTGGGTTTACGATCAGAAGGTCGTGGGTTCGTATCTCCGTTGGACTCCCACGTTGTTAAGACCCCTGGGCAAGGTCTTAACCACAAGTGTGCCTCTGTCCACTTAGCAGTATAAATGGGTACCAGTAAAAAATGCTGGGAAGGTAACTTGTGATGGACCAGCGTCCCATCCAGGAGGAGTTGAACTCCTAGTCACTTCACACTACATAAACCGGGGATAAGCAATGGCCTGTTGAGCCACTAGGCTCGGGTGTAAAAGCCCCACAGACCTACCTTACCTTACCTATATTCATTAATATATTGTGAAACAGAACCCACAGATATTAACAAAGTCACATTATATTTGAATTTATTAAGAAGTAGATAATTATAAGGTTTATGACAGTATTAATTAATATCAATAATTAAAACTGATTAAGAACAGTAAATTAACTTCAAATCGATATTTAAATGAGTTTGTAACTGGACATTAACACTTATAGAAGAGGAAGATGATTATGAATCATATTTGCACATAATTGTAGAACAGTCGCTAGAGTGAAACACGTCTCTCTATGTCAGCTTTGTGGACTACGAAAAGGCCTTTCACAGTGTGGACAGGGAGACACTGTGGAAGATCCTCAAGCACTACGGCATTCCAGGAAAGATAATTTAGGATGATCAAGAACTCTTATGAGGGAATGTCCTGCAAAGTTATCCCTGAAGGGCAGCTCACCAGAAGCTTTGAGGTAAAGACAGGAGGGAGACAAGGCTGCTTACTTTCCCCCTTCCTGTTCCTGCTTGTCATTGACTTGATCATAAAAACAACCACAAACCAGAAAAAAATGGCATACAGTGAACCCAGTGGAGACAGCTGGATGGCTTGGATTTCGCCGACGACTTTGCACTGCTGTCACACACAAGGCAGCAGATGCAAGAGAAGACCACAGACCTGGACACCACATCCTCACAGTTAGGCCTCAACATCCACAAGGGCAAAACCAAAGTGCTCAACACCAGCAGTAATTAGAGAGTATCCCTAAACAATTGTCCCTTTGAGGAGGTGGAGGCCTTCACCTACCTAGGCAGCATCATCATCCACCAGCGAGGCACTGACACAGATGTCAATGCACGGATAGGCAAGGCAAGGGCAGCATTCATCCAGCTCAAGAACATCTGTAGCTCAAGAGTACTCTCACAGCGAATAAAGATCAGGCTGTTCAACTCCAATGTCAACAACCAAAGACAACCAAGACTACCATCAAGAGAGTGCAGACCTTCATTAACCCCAGCCTCAGAAGAATCCTCCAGATCCGCTGGCATCTAGCCATGATCAAGTCATCAGCAATAACAAACCCTGGCAAAGAGCCAACCAGTAGCCGATTGGGGATGAGATCAGGAGAAGAAGATGAGTATGGATTGGTCACACGCTACGTAAGCCAGCCACCAGCAACACCAGGTAGGCTCTTACATGAAACTCTCAGGGCAAACGGAAAAGAAGATTGGCTAGAAACACCTGGCCATGCGACCTTGAGGCTGATGCCAAGAAGATGGGCTATAATGGGGGACAACTGGAACGACTTGCCCAGGACAGGAGACACTGGAGGACTGCTGTTGAGGGCCTAGGAAGGTTTGGAAGGCCAAAGTAAGTAATAATAAAAACACATAATGTTGAGAAACAGTATTTAGAAATGTAACTTTTAAGAAATAAATAGCTGTCTTTAAAGATTATTTTCTTAATATTATATATTAAAATAAATTAATCATTTAACTCTGTTATACACTGATAAATGCCTTATATAATGTTTTAATCTATATAATCTATTTTAACAATATTCATTATTTATCATTTCTAACGATTAGGTATTGTTCTAAACAGCATTAAATATTATTTATAAATAAATATCAGTTTATTCTCTCCTTCATCCTCTCGTCAGGTTATAATAAAGGAACACTGCCACCTGGTGTTGATACTTCTGTATATCTGATACATTCATTCATTTTCTGAACCATTCATTCATCCATTCATTTTCTAAGCCGCTTAATCCTAATTAGGGGATGCTGGCGCCCATCTCAGCCGTCTCTGGGTGAGGGCAGAGTACACCCGAACATGGCGTACCATCGCAGGGCAGGAACATGCTGAAGCTACTCTTTTCGAAAGTCAACAATGGTTCATGTTAGCTGCAGTGGGGGGACAGCAGTGACAACACGGTGATAGTGGGGCTTGAACCCCCAACCTTCGGATCTGTAATCCAGCACCCTACCACCAGGCCACCACTGCCCCATTCTGTGTATCTTCATTCATTCATTTATTTTCTGAACCGCTTATTCCTAATTAGGGTCGCGGGGAGGCTGGCGCCCATCTCAGCCGAC
>JAOUQZ010000032.1:11135364-11145862 GCA_028564935.1 Neosilurus hyrtlii | reverse complement strand
GGGAGAACATGCAAACTCCACACAGAAACGCCCAAGCTGGGAATCGAACCCAGGACCTTCTTGCTGTGAGGCGGTTGGCTAACCACTGCGCCACCATGCCGCATTCTGTGTATCTATTCTTTATAAATTCAGTCTTTTCAAGCAAAAAAAACAAAAAACAAAAAAACACACAAACAAAAAACAAACTTTGCTTCAAAAAAACCCCCTTGATTTAAAATTAATAGTTAAAATAAAAATGCCAAGATAGATCATCCATTTGTCAAATCGCTTAATCCTACTAAGATCACAGGGATGCTGAAGTCCATATCAGAGGGCACCGGCTGATGATGGGGTCCATCGCAGGACAACTCACACACTCATACGTAGGGGCAATTTGGAACAGAAAATTATCCTACTGTGCATGTCCTTGGACTGTGGGAGGAAACCGGAGTACCTGGAAGAAACCCCCGCAAGCACAGGGAGAACATGCACATGCCCTCACCTAATCTGGGACTCGAACCCAGAACCCTCTTGCTGTGAGGCAGATGTGCTAACCACTACACCACCGTGCCTCCCCAAAACGTCAAGAATGTTGCGATATTTCGTTCATAAATTATATTTTTTATTTTTGTAATTAAAATACTTCGATTATGGCTCTTTTTTATTCACGTATAATGTTTCACAATTTTTACTCCAAATATTATTACACATGTACAATCCACTTAATTTTTAAATAGAACCAAATGTATGAAAAGTTTGAATTCATAAGATAATAGATTTTAATTTATACATTAGACAAATATCTGATTTTACCTATTTTATTGATTTAATGTTTTTTTTGTTGTTGTTGGTATTTTTGGTATATGCATTCCTGAGACAAAACACAGTCCGAGAAATGATACATTCTTGATCTTTTTCCCACACCATGCGTTGCAAGCCTGAAATAAGAATCTAGACGTGTGAAATATGAGATTAGGAGGCGTGTGAGTACCCAGGACCTGTCCTCCACACTGTGAGAACTTTCACACGCTTTATTTGCCTGCAACGAACAAATCTCGCGATAGCAATGTAACTTATTTTACAGGACATTTCGATATTATCGCGAGATTTTAGGAACTTTCCCACGCCTGTGCAACAACCCTCCTCCACCTTCTCACGCTTCGGTCTGCGGTTCTGTCGGAGAAATGAGAACTCTCGCGATAACACCTAAGCGGCTTTAGGGTTGCTGTATTGTGAGAATATCTGAGATCTCGCGAGAGTTCAGACACTTTCCCACGCCTAGGTTGGGTTGTTCCGTCTGGAAGGCAGGCTGGGTGAAATCTCGCGATACTTGGACTTTACTAGAGAGTTGATGGAAGATGGCGCCTGTTGTGACGGGGTAAGCGATGAAATTAACAACAAGACGGGGGCATGGAGATGTAAAAGTTGATCTTAAACATTCACATCTTGTCGGGAGAGCTTAATTTATTCACCTCCTGTCTCAGTTCTTGTGTGTAGTACTGTCAAGCGTTGTTATTTACATACTTTTCTAGTCTCGTGCCTTGTTTTAGCTCTGTTCTTTTATGCAGTTAGCTCAGCTAGCCATCATGCTAACCAGGCAAGTTTCGCCCACATTTCTAAAACGCAAATGTTTCTCGAAAATGATATTTAATCTTCACAAAACAGGCGTTTTAAAGATATGTAAGTGCACCGGTGCTTTGTAAGACTAAGCAGTAGCGTGTAAGAGACCGTGAGGGGTCTTTACGCCACGTTGTGAACAGAAAAAAGCTGTTTAACGAGTTAGCCAACTCTTTACATCGCTAGCTGTTCAGTCCTTTTACTTTAATAAGAGTTCTCTTTAAACATTGTGACACATCGAGATGGATTTCACGCAGTGCTGGTTTACCTCGATTAAGAGGACCGTACAAATCCCTTAACCTTTTTGCTTTGTATTTTTGTCTTTATTAGCATCCAAACTGTCAACCAGCTGTACAAACACTGCGCATGCGCAGATCACACACGTAATCCTTATGCTGTGTTCTTTTGTTTATACAGGAAATTTGGGGAACTTCCTCAGCCAAAGCGCCTTACCAGGTACACATTCTGTCAGAACAAATGTGGCTCGAAGTATTATCATGTCGAGATTGTGTATAAAACTGAGTGTTTATTTTTTCCTCCAGAGAGGCGATGCGTAATTACTTGAAGGAGAGAGGAGACCAGACGGTGCTGATATTACATGCGAAAGTTGCACAGAAATCCTACGGCAATGAAAAAAGGTAAGTGTATGTTCTACTGATGGCCCAGATTAGTTAAGATGAGGACTAAGGTCTGATTAGTTATGCTGGTATTAGGCGGCAGGGAGTGTGGTGTGATTGGTTATGGTGGTGTTAGGAATCAGGGACTGTGTCTGATTGGTTGCAGTGGTGTTAGGTGTACAAATTAGAGTAAAGCAGTAGCTCTGAGAGTTGAGTGTGTTGTTGAGGTCAGTAACAAATCTGTGTGTGTGTAGGTTCTTCTGCCCACCGCCCTGTGTGTACTTGATGGGCTGTGGATGGAAGAAGAAGAAGGAGCAGATGGAGAGAGAGGGCTGCTCAGAGCAGGAGGCACAACCCTGCGCCTTCATCGGCATCGGAAACAGCGAGCAAGAAATGCAGCAGCTCAACTTGGAGGGGAAGGTGGGACACACAAAACACACACACTCTCTCTCTCTCTCTCTCTCAGTGTCAGGATATCACCTCGAATTCACAAAATCATTACTTGCTTTATTTTTAATAAAACGTGGAAATATGACTCCATTTCATAAATATTGCTAATTTAAATTTCCAGACACCAGCACTCCAACTTAGTTTTGAGAAGTTCCGACTTCTGTGTGTGACGTAAGCAGGGGAACATGCTCTGCCTTGATATTCATTAGCATGTTAGTATTTGCTATGCAAAAAGTAAACCAAGTGAGCATGAGGGTTTCAGTATATGCATTATTAAGATCTTACATTTATTGATGGCTTAAATCCTGGTTCCTGGTAAAGGTGTATAGTGGCAGGGGGCAACAAAACATCACAGGATGATGTTAGTTTTATTCAGTTTTCTGACTGGTTTAGAGAAAAAAGAAACAAGTGCTGAATGTATTAGGAAGTTAAAGAACAATTACGAGCAAAAGTGATAACAATGCTGGTACTGGAGTGCACCCAGGTCGTACTGCACTCACATTACCCCCCTTAATGAACCAGGACACTTTAAACGTCCTGCTCTCTGAATGCTTCCGAAGATGCTCTCTTCTGCATTTTCTGTCGAAACTGACTGCTGACGTCACTTACAGAAAGCACTTTAGTGCGGAAGTGATTCATTAGAAATGTTAACATCTTGCATTGTTGGCGAGTGTAGCAATAACTACTTGGAGAACAGTTACAACCCACACCGAGTTGTATATAATACATGCACTAATACTATTACTAGCACAGTGCTAATGTAGCCTCTGGTTTTGTCATGTTTGTAGGAATAATTAATAAGTAACGCTAACGTTAGATGCTTGTGATTAATTCCGGACAAAACATTACCAGTCAGTGTTGTTGGCACGATTTTCACGGCCATCATTTGCATATCCATGAACTCAACCGGTTGTTGAGTTCCGTGTTGTTAGCAGCTGCTAGTCCTCACTCCAATCGCTAAAAGACTTGTCCGAAGGGAATGGAGAAGCTTCTCTATCGCTGGCCGCCATTTTACTGTAGCGAAGCTACTCTGTTGTTTTCTGGAATCTACGTCACATCATCATGTGACCAACTTCGGCTCCAGTGAGAGCGTACTCGGGAATGTTTCGAAAACACTGAAGTTTCTCAGCTGGATTTAATAACCACAGTGTGTATTGGTCGAAAAAAGCTGTGGATGTATTTATGTAAGCCAACCAAACAATTTACATGGTTTTGCATTGTTAATTAAGACATGTCCTTTAAACGAACACTGGCAGACTGGAAAGCACCCAGCATTCATTCCATTATTTGTAGAGGCTATTATTCTGCTCCAGTGCAAAATGGCTGCAGATTTGAAGCGGTCATGCAATCACCACTGCTACAGGTGTCAGTGGTAACACTGCTACATTCAGAAGCTGTCAACAAGCTTGAATGGAAAAGGGTAAGAAATCAAATCTATTTAATTCCACATACATATTACTATACATTGGTGCTTGGGAAATAAAGCGCACTGTTTAAAGTGTGTAATGTGCCTCTTATAGTCCAAAACCTCTAAAGTCTTAATCAGTGATTTATAGATTTATAAAATCATACACAGTACAATATGTAGTGAAATGCTTGTTACAACTGTCCTGAAAATTGAAGAATAAAAACTATCAATTCAAAAAGACAAAGAAGAACTATATAATTATTACTATTTATGGGACTTTAACTATAAAGTCAATATTAATATAAAAATGTAAAAATAGAAAAAAAATTAAATATAATAATAATAGGTGTATATATAAAAATATAAAATGAAAATATATAAAATAAAATAGAAATATCGCATACAGAAGTATATATAAAAAGAACTTTAAATGCAATAAGATGAAATATAAATGCAAATATAAATACAAATATAAAACAAAAACAGTGGCAATTTTACAGTAACCCTGTATGTAAAGTGTCTGTAAGTGTAAAGTGACAAGTGTCTGTGTGCAACCATGTTTATGTGTAGGGTAGAGTCTACAAAGTCCTGGTACCAGTGTTCTGGCTCAGGGCCCGAACGTCCTGCGGGAAGAAGCCCCTCCTCGTTTGCTCAGTGTTTGCTTTCAAGGAACAGAAACGTTTCCCTGACCGCAACAGAGAGAAGAGTCCATTGTTGGGATGGCTGAGGTCCTTCATTATCTTCCTGGCTTTGGTCCAGCACCGCTTGCTGTTTATAGTGTCCAGTTCAGGAAGCTTGATGCGGATGGAACGCTCTGCTGATTGCACCACCCTCTGGAGGGCTTGCCTATCCTGTTTGGTGCTGTTCCCAAACCCGGCTGTGATATTTCCCATCAGGATGCTCTCAGATGCAGGTGTAGAAAGTCCCTTGTGGGCAGATAAAGTCCTTCAGGCGTCTGGGATGAAAGAGATGCTGTCGGGCCTTCTTCACCAGGGTGTTAACATGACAGGACCATGTCAGGTCCTGCGTGATGTAAACACCTAGGTACCGGAAACTGTAAACTCTGGTAATTCCTCTTCTGCTTTGTGTTAAAGTCCACTATCAGCTTCGTAGTCTCGCTGATGTTCAGGAGGAGGTTGTTGTCTTGGCACCTTAATTCCAGGTTTCTAACCTCCTCTAGGTAGTTCGTCTCGTTGCTGTTAGACATCAGGCCCACCACTACAGTGTCGTCCGCAAACTTGATGATGTTGGTGGAGCTGGAAGTGGCCACACAGTCATAGGTGTATAACGAATAGAGCAGGGGGCTCAGAATACAGCCCTGCGGGGCTCCAGTGCTGAGGGTGAGTGAGGGTGAGACATTGTTGCCCAACCGTATTGCCTGTGGTCTGTCTGTCAGGAAGTTGGAGATCCAGCCACACAGGGATGGGCTGAGGTCCAGTATCTCCAACTTAGTGGTGAGTGTGGAGGGGATTATGGTGTTAAATGCTGAACTGTAGTCCACAAACAACATTTTCACATAATTCCCCTTTCTGCTGTCCAGATGGCTCAGTGCTGTATGATGGAGGTGTGCAATGGCATCATCAGTAGAACGGTTGGGGCAGTATGCAAACTGTAGTGGGTCCAGGGTGGCCGGTAGGGAAGAAGTGATGAAATCTCTGGTAAGCCTTTTGAAGCACTTCATCACTACCGAAGTGAAGGCCACTGGGCGGTAGTCATTTAGGCAGGCAGGCTGAGGTTTCTTCGGGACCGGAACAATGATGGACTATTTGAAGCACGTCGGAATTGTAGACCGTTCCAGGGAGAGGTTGAAGATCTTAGTGAACACTGGAGCAAGCTGGTCGGCACAGGTCTTCAGGACCCGACCCGTGATGCCATCTGGTCCTGCTGCTTTCCTTGGTTTACTCTCCTGAATGCCTTTCTCACATCGTGCTCTGAGATGAACGAGTTATCCTCTCTGGTGTGCTCCAGCAGTGTGCTGCCCATAGCGATGCTAGCACTGCTAACGTTGTTAGCGCTGTGAGCTGCAGCCTCGAAGCGAGCATAGAAGGTGTTTAGCTCGTCCGCCAGAGAATCGTCTCCATTCATCCAATCTGGATGTTGGTGCTTTGTAGTCCGTCATGTTCCTCAGTCCCTGCCACAGACTCCTAGAGCCACCCTGTTGGAACTGTGACTCTAGTTTCTGTGCGTAGCACTGTGTCACCTCCTTCAGCACTCTGTGCACACTGTAGGATGCGGTCTTGTACTCGTCCATGTTTCCGCTGGCGAGCACCGGGATCTCAGAGCATTGCGAATGGATTTATCCACCCACGACTTCTGATTCGGAAACGTCCTGATGGTGGTCTTCTGAACTGTGTCATCCAACAGTTTTCCTACAAATCTCACAACCGCTTGCGTAAACATGTTGACGTCATCAGAGCTGCGCCGGAACATGACCCATTCTGCGTCATCCAGAGCGTCCTGCAGAGCGGCCGCCGATTGGTCCGTCCAGCGTGGTACCTCCCTCCGAGCCGGAACTTCCTGCTCGAGCCTTTGTTTATATTTAGGCATGAGGAAGATGGCGACGTGGTCGGATTTCCCAAATGGTGGGCGAGATTGAGCCTTGTAACTTCAACTTTAACTGTAATGTAGCAGTGGTCCAGAGTCCTCTTACCCCTGGTGGGGCAGCTGATGTGTTGATAAAAGTTTGGCGCTGTGCGTTTGAGGTTGGCACTGTTAAAAGTCCCTCGCCACAATAAGCGAAGCGTTCCGGTGTTGTGTCTGGTGCTGTGTGAGAGCTTCGTGCAGCTCGCATAAAGCAGTGTCTGTGTCCACCTGAGGTGGAATATAAACGGAGCTGACTATGACCAAAGTAAACTTCTGAGGTAGATAAAAAGGACGACATTTGATGGTCAGCAGTTGCGAGTGAGAGGAACAATGCTTGTGCTGTTGCACCAGCTACTGTTCACCATTAAGCACACGCCGCCTCCCCTTGACTTTCCCGAGTCCATTGTTCTGTCCATGCGGTGAACCGAGAAGACCTCGGCCGGCTGGATGGCGTGGTCCGTCGCCGCTGGGTTCAGCCATGTCTCGGTGAAGCAGAGGATGTTGCAGTTTCGAATATCTCTTTGGAAGTTTACCGTGGCACGAGGTCATCAAGCTTATTCTCCAGAGACTTGACATTGGCGAGCAGAATGCTGGGCAGAGGTGTGCGGTGTGCACAAGCTCTCAGCCTGTTCCTGACGCCGGCTCGTTTCCCCCGGTGCCGCGGCTTCGGGTCCCGTCCTTTGTTCTCACGTAGGATCCCCTTCAGCTAGCTCGGTTCTGGGATTAAAAACGTCGAATTGTGAGTACATTGTACACCAATAGAAATAAGAGTATCCCAATCGTAACGAATGCACTCCATGTCGATGAATTTGCCGGTTCCATGTATTTAAAATTAACTTAAAAAACAAAAACAAAGTAAAACCATTGGTAGAAGCAGTCGTGACGGCGGCCGACTTCGACAGCGCCGGAAGTAGGGTATCTCATCTCTATACAATTTATTTATTTAGAAATATCTGTTTCATCTCAATTAACTTTACAGTTGGTGCAAGAGCAATCGAAGTAAGCCAGAACACACACACATCAGGTCTACATACATGCATACACACACATACACAGAGGGAGAGAGAGCTTTTTGAAAGGTACGCGCCAATTTTCTTTCATGTGCGTGTTTGAGAATGTGTGTGTCTCCGCAGTGCATGAAAGCGCTTCATCTTAGTTATTCAGTTTAGCAAGCCACTGATTAGCTAAATCATGTGATTAGATAATTATAAGTTTAACTTTGTCTTCAGGTTAGACAGAGCTTATGTGTCTAAGAGAAAAAAAGACAGAGAATGTAAGGGAGCTAAATGAAACATGAAACTTCCACGGGAAGAAAGGAAGGAGAAAGACAAAGAACAGGTAGCTAAAAGACAGAAGGTAGATTCCACAGGTGATAAAGGATAAAATCAGCTAAAGGAAAAAGTGGAGATTCTTAGTCCAAGGAGGAAAGGAAAAGGAAAGAGAGGTGCATGTGATGATATATATGCCATTTGGTGTCATGTGAAAGGTCAGTGAATGCGTGTCTTTGCTCCATCAGTCATTTAAAAGTAGATCTGTTTGGTGGGATAATATATTAACAGATATCGATGGCCTACCAGACCGTGCTGTGCAGTCGGTCTCCGATTGCTTATTCGGATCATTCTCAGTGTATGTTCAGAGTTCGAATCTGATGAATGCGGTTCATTCATATTTACATTTATAGCATTTAGCAGACGCTCTTATCCAGAGCGACTTACAAAAGTGCTTTAAATCACTATCAGTGAATACATTCTTATACTGGTTTGTCATGACAGACTAAGTATACCGTAAGTCAAAAACTCAGTGGGTAGGTGTTGTGTGTGCAGGTTTTTTTTTTTCTTGTGTGTAAAATATAGCGCTAATTTAAGTACTGCCGAAAAAGGTAGGTTTTCAGCTGTCGTTTGAATATATCCAGTGACTCACCTATCAGAACATCCAGAGGAAGTTCATTCCACCACCTTGGAGCCAGAACAGAGAAGAGTTTAGATCAGGAGTCTCAAACTCGCGGCCCGCAGGATGATAGTTTGCGGCCCCCGCCTTAATATGAGAGTTTAATGTTAGTGCGGGCCGCGAGTTTGTTATGTACCAGCTATTTACAGTGTTGTGGGCGGGGCTGAATGAACCTACCAATCACGATGGGGTATATGGCTCTCGGGGGCAGGACATCAGCCATGTTTGATGCAAGCAGAGAAACATTTCTCAATGAGTGAAAGTTACAGCAGCGTTGCTGGCTGCCTCGTTTTTACTGGGCTCACGTGGACATTCGTCCCAACGCACTGTGTTCACAACACTTCAAAATAAAAGTGTAGAGAGTTAATATGAAGTCTCTCTCTGACAAAATAAATCAAAAGTGATGCGCACGCGGCGGGATAAAAGAAAAGTGTGGAATGCAGCCTGATGTAGAGTCTGCAGTCACATAGCGACACCACCGGCAATAACAGTCCCCGGTAACCTGGACCAATTATAGGGTCGGCTTTTCCTGTAACAGCAGCACAGTGTCATTTCCGCTTCCTTTTCCTGTAACAGCAGCACGACGGATTACAGTCCGTGAGCAGTTGCCTTTTTTTGCACTCGCTATCCCTTTACTTTCTACCATCTACAAATGCCATGGTGTTCATTTCATCATGAAAGACATGAACATCGAGCGTAAAAACGAAGGAGGCGGTTACCAGGCTCTTATCCACCGACCGCCGTGCTGCGGTTACAAGAAAAAGGAAGCGGAAATGACGTTCTCCACGCGTCAGCTAAACGCCTATCAGAGAAATCTAATTGTTATTATTATTATTATTATTATTAAGGGTATTATTATTTTCATTATTATTATTATTTTGTTATTATTTAGTTTATTTATTACAGATTGATTTATTAAATTTCTGATTAATTCTTAATTTGTTTATTTATTTTTTCATCTTATTTTGTGTTAAAAAATAAAAATAAAGAGATTTGAGAAGATTGAAAATTTAAAAACAAAGATTTTCTTGTGGAAAACCTGATGCGGCCCAGCCCCACCCAGACTCCAGCGGCCCCCGGGTAAATGGAGTTTGAGACCCCTGGTTTGGATGCATTTTTCCCTTGTAACTTGGTAAAAGGAGGGACCAGTCTAGCAATGCGGTGCAGTGCTGGTTGTGATAAGTGCTTTGAGGTATAAGGGTGCAGGTCCATTTTTAGCTTTGTAGGCAAGCGTTAGTGTTTGAAATCTAATGTGAGCAGCTACAGTAAGCCAATGGAGAGATTGTAGCAGTGGAGTGTTGTGGGAGAACTTCGGAATCGGGATCAGATCAGAGGTCAAATTTCGCTCAAAGGTGGTAGGCGGCCAGGAGTGAGTTGCAGTAGTCTAGTCTTGAGATGACATGGGATTCAACAAGTATCTGTTCATAATGGTTTTGCTGCACGTTTCCCTCTGAAGGAGTTAAACTGAGATTTGATTCTCTGTTTCGCGTGAATCAGACCCTGAGAGTTTAAAATGATCCAGTTCTACAGCACTTCATTCCATTTCGGTAGCATCTACCGCCATATTAAATCTGTGTTCTTCACATGTCATGTTCTTTTTTTTTTTTTTTTCTTTTTCTTTTTCTTTTTATACACAACGCTTTCCACAAATACGTCATCAGCCATGACTTCTGGTTTTCTGAACTTCTGTATGAATGGGAATTACAAGTATTAAAATGCTTCATTATGTAAATATGTAAATGCTTTTTCACTGGTCCGATGGTGAACAGTTGACTTTTTATGTAGAATATATACAGTACAGACCAAAAGTTTGTACACACCTCATTCAATGAGTTTCCTTTCTTTTCATGACTATGAAAATTGTAGATTCACACTGAAGGCATCAAAACTATGAATT
>JAOUQZ010000032.1:11100842-11118899 GCA_028564935.1 Neosilurus hyrtlii | reverse complement strand
CAGAGCGCGTTCCCGGTGACCAGAGAGCGCCAGAGCGCACACGTCATGACCAGAGCGCGTCCCCGGTGACCAGAGAGTACCAGAGCGCACACGAGATGACCAGAGCGCGTCCCCGGTGACCAGAACGCGCAAGAGCGCACACGAGATGACCAGAGCGCGTCCCCGGTGACCAGAACGCGCCAGAGCGCACACGAGATGACCAGAGCGCGTCCCCGGTGACCAGAACGCGTTTGGATTTGAGACGAGAAGTTGAGGAGACGCGTTTGTGGACTTACGGCAAACACACAGAGAAACCAGCTCATGTCTGTCTCAGGAATTCTTTTACTCTGGATTCACCGGACGCGCGAGGAACGAAACAATAACTGACTTTTACACGCAAATGTTTGACTGACTGACTTTATGTTATTGATTATTTATAACTTTATTCCCGTGTGATGATCGGAGGTGAAATTCAGAAACCCGACTGGTATATATTTACCCTGGGGCCATTTATTTGTTTATTTTTGCCTTATTTCTTCTTATTATTTATTTTTATTATATATTTTTTTGCTTTATTCTCGCGCATAATGAATTTTGTGAAAATAATTCAAACATACAAAAAAGTTGTATTTATGACACATATTAATATTGAGTCATGTATATTGCGACATAGAGTATTATAGGAAAGTGATATATGAAGTGACATGATTTATGCTCGCGCCTGAAAACCACTCGAGACTTTCTATTTTTACTGAATATTACATAACACCTACTGCAGAAATATTTGTGGGAATGACACTTAAAAACGTTTAAAAAGTTGTTTCGTATGTTATAATAATAATAATAATAATAATAATAATAATAATAATAATAATAATAAATCTGTACTCTGGATATAACTGCAGCCCTGGAGTCTTCATGTTGAACTGAGAGCAGATTTTTGGATTTGCTGATTTTTTTGTTTGAGAATTGATCATGATGCTCGGACTTCCTGTTACAGTGCTGCTGATCAGCTGTGGCTTTAACTTTAGCTTTAGTTTTGGAACTCCTGAACCTGCACAGAAGGAAACTCAAACGATAACAGGTGAGCACTGCTAGTCTTGGTGAAAAGAACAGATTCTGTCCAGTTGCAGGATGATTTGCATGATGAATTGGAGATCTTCAATTAGCATGCAGTGATACATTAGAGTGCAGGACTGAGAGGATGGTGATTTGCAGTATGTCTTGAATTCACCTGGTTTAGACCAGAGCCATTAGAGAATAAATGTCCCAGCTGGTTAAGTGGTGAAGCATAGCCCTGTGATATATTCCACAATACCCATTGGTCCTGCAATAGATTCCGGATTCATTGAAACTCTGACCAAGATAAAGGGTTTTTTTTATGGTAATATGCTAATGATTCTTGCTGCTTATATTGACCCATGTATGTAACCTCTAACCCCAGATGTGTGCCAGCAAGTGAGTCCTCCGTGTGTGACAGAGGCAGATCGTTACAGCCTGGAGGCGTTACGGCACATCCACCAGGAGATGGATGATGATCAGGATGGAGGGATTGAGGTGGAGGAAAGTGTGGAGGTGAGAGAGAGAGAGAGATGATAAAGCAGCCATGTTTAATTGCTTAAAAATGACCTGCCAAATCTCTTAATCTAGATATGCTGAGCTTTGTATTGATTATTAGTTTATTTTGAATACATAGAAGCTGTCAGGTGTTGAACATTGTGTTGTGAGTTTTGAGAAAAACATTCTTTAAGGGTTCTGTGGGTAATTACATGTTTATACATTATAAGAAGGGTTCTATTTATAAAAAACTAAAAAAATAAAACCATTTGGAGGCTGTGATTTAGGGAGCAGGTTAAGATGGTAGTGGAGCTGTAGGTCAGTGTGACAGTGGATAGTGCGTGTGTGTGTGTGTGTGTGTGTGTGTGTGTGTGTGTGTGTGTGTGCGCACGCGGATTGGGTGTCTGGGGCAGATCAAGGACGTGCCTAAGATTGAGTCTCATGGAGTTTCCAGTTACAGCACAGAACACATTCCAAGACAGTACACACACACTCACACACTCACACACACACACACACACACACACACACACACACACACACACACACACATACACACACATACTGCAGTCATACTATACACAAGGGGCCCTTGGGCTAAAAATGTTTGAGAGAACCATTTTTAATATTAAAAATAATCTGGCTGTGTGTGTGTTATGCTTGTAGTTCATTATTGAGGACATGCAGCAGCAGCAACAGACAAATAAACACAGCAAACTGCACAGAGAAGACCAGCACATCACTGTGGAAGAGCTCTGGAGAGGCTGGAAGTCCTCAGAAGGTGTGTGTGTGTGTTTTTGCAGCAATCCATGATATTTAAGTTAGTGGACAGGAAACACAATGTGTTTTTCTTGCTCTTGCAGTTCATAACTGGACACAGGACGATGTTCTGAGCTGGCTGCGAGAGTTTGTGGAGTTGCCACAGTATGAGAAGAGCTTTAAAGAATTACGCGTCAGTGGTAACACACTGCCAAGGTGAGATCAACCAATCAGCTTTAATCCTTTACTCATACACTCATGGGAGAATTGGAGGTACCTTGAGTGTTCTTCAGTTCCAGTGCAACACTAATATAGAAACATGGCTTGGTTGTGGTTTCTCTAGGATTGCATCCAATGAGCCGTCATTCATGAGCACCTACCTGAAGATCCAGGACCAGCAGCACAAACACAAGCTGAAGCTCAAGGCACTAGATGTTGTGCTGTTTGGACCCCCTACACGTAAGGACTTATTTTTACCTTTAGACTTGTAATTAAAGAGAAATATTTAGGGTTAAAAGCACAATGATTGTTAATTATAAAATACAGTATCATGTCTTTAATATGTGATTACTGCAGCTATAGATAATTCCATTAGTAGAAAAACAAAGATTCAACTCACAGATTCACCAAGATCAACCTCAATCTCTGAAAAACACTAAGTTCAACCTCAACCTCAATAAATATACTAAGATTGGCCAACACCATTAAAATAGCAACCTCAAAGTCATGAGAACACCAAGTAAACCTGACAAGAGCACCAAAAATGAGTGTAACCTACTAAAAACACCAAAATCAATGTCAACCTTGTAGAAACACCAAGATTAAATTTACAGAAAGATCTAGAGCAACCTTAACCTCAGAAACGCAGTTATATCAATTCAAAAAAGAGACACCAACTTGACAAAAATTCCATGATCATCCTCATACTCAATTAAAATGGAAGCAAAGAGCATCTTTACTTTCAGAGAACCAACAAGCCCAACCTTATAGAAACATGAAAATAAATCTTGCAGTAACACCAAGATCAGCTCAACCTCATATAACCACCAAGGTCAATCTCAAGCTTATAAAAACACCAAGAGAAACCTCATTAGAACAGTCAAAATGAGCTACATTCATGTGTTCAAAGAAACATTAAGATCAAACTTACAGAAACCCCCAGAACAATCTCTACCTTATAGATACACTACTGTCAATGCAATAAAAAGCAAATAAACATAGATCAACCTCATGAATACACCTAGATTTACATTTACAGCATTTAGCAGACGCTCTTATCCAGCGCGACTTACAGAAGTGCTTTAAAGTCATTATCAGTGAATATATTCTTATACTGGTTCATCAGGACACAGACTAAGTATACCATCAGTCAAGAATTCAGTGGATAGGTGTTGTGTGCAGGTACCTAGATCAACCCCTACCTCATCGAAACACCTAGGTCAACCTTATCGAAACACCTAGATCATCCTCAACCTCATAGAAACACCTGGAAACAACCTCATAAATACAGTGCCTTGCGGAAGTATTCACCCCTGGGAATTTTTCATGTTTTGTTGCCCCACAACCTGAAATTAAAATGGATTGTTTGAAGGTTTGCATAATTTAATTTATAGAACATGCCTAGAACTTTGAAGATGTTGTGATTTTTTTTTTATTGTTAAGCAAACAACAAATAGGACAAAATAACAGAAAACTTCAGAGAAAACTTCAATAGTCTTCAGAGACTATTCATCCCCTAAAATCAGTACTTTGTAGAGCCACCTTTTGTAGCAATTACAGCTGCAGGTCACTTTGGATAAATCTCTACGAGCTTGCCATATCTTGCCACTGGGATTTTTGCCCATTCTTCAAGGCAAAACTGCCCCAGGTCCTTCATGCTGGATGGTTTCTGCTTGTGAGCAGCAATCTTCAAATCTGACAAGGGATTCTCAATTGGATTGAGGTCTGGGCTTTGAATAGGCCATTCCAACACATTTAAATGTTTCTCCTTAAACCACTCGAGTGTTGCTTTAGCAGTATGCTGCAGTGTTAATGACCCTTTGCAGTACCTTTTTGTATGCCATCTTGCAGCTCACGAACCACACAGAGATGCAGTAAGTCAGCACACTCTCAATGGAACAGCAGTAGAAGATGGTCAGCAGCTCCTTCCTCAGGTCGACCCTCCTGAGAATCCTCAGAAAGTGAAGATTGTGTTGGGCTTCTTCACAACCTCTGAGGTGTTTGTGTTCCACTGGAGTTCTGCATTCATGTGCACGTCCAGAGATTTGAATCTGGGCACCCTCTCCACACACTCCCTGTTAATGCAGATGGGCTGTAGGTTGGACTTCCTCCCCCTGAAAACAATAATCAGTATTTTGGTCTTTTCGGTGTTAGGGACCATGTTGTCTGCACACGACCCCACTAGCCTCTGGATCTCATCCCTGCATACTGTCTCTTTGCCACCAGAGATTTTTTAAAAATTCTGATATAGTGTACTAATCCTGCAAGGGAAATTATTGCCTCTGCATTTAACCCATCCAAAGTGAGCACACACACACACACACGCAAACAGTGAGCACATACACAGTCGGAGCAGTGGGATGCCACACACTTTGGGGGTGCCGGAGAGCCGGAGAGCAGTTGGCTTATGTGCCTTGCTCAAGGGCACTTTAGCCATGAAGGTGGAGGAAAGGAAGGTGCAACTTACTCCCCGACTGCCACCCATTTTTCCTGCTGGTTCGGGAATCAAACCAGCGGCCTTTCGGTCCCAAAGCCACTTCTCCAACCATTAGGCTACGGCTGCCCTGATGAAGATGAGACCCACCATGGTGGTATTGTCTGCGTTAATGACAGAATTATCTGGGTGAGTGCTGACACTGTACAGTATGTACAGTAGACGACTCAGTACGCACCCTTGTGGTGAGCCAGTGTTGAGGCTGAGGGCTGTGAAGAGATGGTGACCCATTCTGACTCTCTGTAAATGGTCAGAGAGGAAGTCTCTGATCCAGCAGCAGGTGGTAGGAGGAAGATCAATGTCCAGTAATTCTGTCTGGGAGTATTGTATTAAAGGCAGAGCTCTCCGCTCACTGGCAGTGGACCGTGCTGCCTGCTAACTCCATAGCCTAATCCGGTATGGATGGTTGCAGCCAAGCCTCTGTGATTACCACAATGCAGCAGTCAAGGCAACATTTGTTGGCTTAAATCTGTAGCCTTAGATCTTCGATTTTATTTATTATGGACCTGATGTTAAAGAGGAGGAGACTCATAGAGAACTAGATAAACCTCAGTCAAATTGATCTACCTAAATCACCCTCAACCTCATAAATAAACCAAGATCAACCTCATAGATCCAACAAGATCAGCCTGAACCTCATGGTTACACCTAGATCAACCTCAACCTCACAGAAACACCTAGATCAAGCTCATAACTACATTAAAATAAATGCAAAAAAGATCAATCTTAAAATTAAAATCCCATGATCAACTTAACCTCAACTTGATGTTTCAAGGAAACATTAAGATCAACCTCAAACAAATAACACAATCAATTAATCTTGTAGAAACTCCAAGAGTGACCACAGAGAAGCTAGAAAAGAGTCTGACTGTCGTAGGAGCGACAAACTCAATCTCATAGAAACATCAAAAATCACCTTATGGAAACATAAAGATCAACATCATGGAAATTGTAAGAACAAGTCAATCTCATGGAAACACCAATATCAACCTCAAGTTCATACAAACACCAAGATGAACCACATAAAGGCTTTTGATTTCACTCTGGCACAGAATTCTATTAATCTAAACACTTCTGTCTGAAACACTGCGTTTTGATTGGTGATAGTAGTATGGAATTGGAGCTATGGGACATGGTTGGTCATTGGTACCATAGTATATCATATCATTTTCCATTAAACATGTCAAGGTCTGAATTGCAGGTTTGGCCATTAACACCCTTAGCTAGGTTTATGTCATTATTAAATATAGCTCTGATCATATTTAAGTGCAACAAGAAACTGTTAACTTTAGCAAGTGACACACTCCATCTGCCACACCTTATGAATGCCACCTTAGAATTTTGATCCTTGTCCTTGACTAGTTAGTAAGTATTTTGGAGGTCAAATCTGATATGCTGGAGTAAGACAACACTAGAAATAAGTGAGCTATGAGAAAATCCAACAGGCTGAACTTATGCAATGTTGTATCCCTGCCTTTCTCTAGGGCCACCACACAATTGGATGAAGGACTTGCTGCTCATTGTGTCAGTAGTGATGGGTTTGGGTGGCTGCTGGTTTGCTCAGGTGCAGAACAAAGCATCAAAGGAGCACATTTCCAAAATGATGAAGGATCTGGAGAGCCTGCAAAGAGCTGAGAAGAGTCTCAGAGACCTGCAGGAGCAGTGAGTCATCATCTTTGCTAGTGCAACTAAGTCCCTACCAAATAGTGCATACTGGCTAAACATGATCTGAATATGAGAACATAATGGTTAATAACGACAATATGTCCAGACTGGAGCGGGCCCAGGAGGAGAAGCGAACGGTGGCAGTGGAGAAGCAGTTTTTAGAGGAGAAGATGAGGGATGAGATCCAGGGAGCACAAGAAGAGGCCAATCGGCTCTATGAGCTTCGCAAGGGTGCCGTCAGTGAATTAAGCCGTCTGAGATATGCTGAGGAAGAACTTGAACAGGTGAGTGTTTGTGTTGGTATGATTTACATTAAGAATGAGACACTAGCATGGAAGGAGATTTGAACCAATTGTAGATATTTGCACTGAAGGTGGCCATTTAGGGCCCCCGGCATTCCCAGGGGCAAAAACTAAAGCATGTAATAAAATAATGCAATAATCTGTAATGCAACAAGCCTGTAGTTGTTACCCTATTTTAAATTTACCCAGAGGCCCTCTTGTGCAATTTGAGAGGTATGACTGGGGTGGTGGGGTATGATTGGGGTTGTGGGGTATGATTGGGGATTGGGGTAGATTAGGATGGTGGGGTATGTTTTGGGGTGGTTGGGTAAGATATGGGTGGTATGGATTGAGATGGTTCCAAAGACGTTCACATTTAGCTGTTCCAAATTGCCCTAGATATAGATGTGAATGGTTGTGTGTTTTTGGCCCTGTGATGGTGAGGAGAACTGTTTGGGGTGTACCCAGCCTCTGCCCAGTGTCGGCTGAGATAGGTTCTAGCTTCCCTGCGACCCTAATATGATTAAATAGTTTGGCAAATATGTGAGTGAAAGTGAGTATGATGTGTGGTGTGGTATGATTTGGGTGGTGGGGTGCTTGTATGATGTAACTTAGGGTCCCCAAAGGTTTTAAAACTGCCCTGAAAATTGTATAATGTGTGAGTTCAGATTCGAGGGGCACTGAAGAAGGCGGAGCAGGACATGTATGTTAACTGGTCTGTACCAGAATCTCTACAACTGTGGCTGCAACTCACCCATGAGGTGGAGATGCAGTATTACAACGTCAAAAAGCAGAGTGCTGAACAGCAGCTGTCCACTGCCAAAGAAGAGGTACCAACACTATCTAAACCTGTGGTGCCTAGTTTGGTAGACCTTATATTAATGTTTACACTTTTATGCTGCTTTGCTAACTCCTTATACCTTATACCCTGTATATGTATGTATTTGTGGTTGTGCTCTTGTTTGGTTGTTTCTCCAGGCAGAAAGAATTAAGAAGAAGAGAAGTTCTGTTCTTGGTACCCTCCATGTGGCACACAGTTCCTCTTTAGATCAAGTGGACCACAAAATTTTACAGGCCAAGTAAGAGTATATGAAAATGAAATTCTGTTGACACAGCAAGAAGCTCCTGGGTTCAAATCCTAGGCTTGGCAAGGGTGTTTCTGTAAGGGGTTTGCAGCTCAGGTACTCTGCTTTTCTCCATGTCTAATGACATGCAAATTAGGCTTAATAGGCTGTTCCAAATTGCACCTGGGTTTGAGTGTGAACCATTGTGTGTGTTGGTTCTGCGTTGGACTGACAAGCTGTTCATTGTGTACCCTGTCTTCACTAAGAGTTGACTGAGATAGGCTCCAGTCTTTCCATGACCCTAGTAGGATTAAGTGGTTCAGAAAATTTATAAATAAATGAATGTAAATTGTGTTGGCAGGCGGCACAGTGGCATAATGGTTAGCACTTCCCCCTTGAAGCGAGAAGCTTCTGGGTTGGAGCCTCATGCCTAGTAAGGCATTTTCATTGTAAAGTTTGCATGTTCTCCTTGTGCTTATGTGGGTTTCCTCTGGATACTCCCATTTCCTCCCACAGTAAAAGACGATCACGCTCGAATATTTGTAAATTCTCAACAGAGCCTAGAAGTGAATGTAAATGGTTGTGTGTCTGTGTTGGCCCTGTGACAGTCTGGCAAGCTGTACAGGGTGTACTTTTGTCTTTGCCCTGAGTTGGCTGGGATAGGGTACAACCTCCTTGTACCCTTATAAAGGATAAAGCGAAAATGAATTGTGCTGCCAATTGGAAACCCTTATTGTGTACAAACAATTCTAATGTACAATAATATTAAAGAGGATTTTGAGTGAATTACCGAACAAATTGTAGGGATTAGGGAATACAATAATATTACTCACTCTCACTCATTCATTTGCCGAACCGCTTAATCCTCTATATCTCATCCGACATTCTGCAAAGGCAGGTACACCCAGAACAGCTCACCAGATCATTGCAGGGCAACACACATACACAACCATTCATACTCAGATAGGGGCAATTTGAAACATTGAAATAGCCTTCCATGTTTTTGGACTGTGGGAGGAAACTGAAGTACCCAGAGGTAACCCGCAGAACTAGGCAGAGCTTCACACAGAATCACACAAGCCTGAGTCTTAAACCCAGGAACTTCTTTCTGCGAGGTAGACAGGCTAACCACTGCACTGTATGGCCCACAATAATATTAATAATGATCAATAAGGAGTTTGTTGATATTTCTGATAACAGAAATGCCCTAGCGGAGGTGACAGCCTGTTTGCAAGAACGCCTGCACAGATGGCAGCAGATAGAGTTGTTGTGTGGATTTGCCATCATGAACAATGCTGGACTGCCCAGCCTCACATCCACCTTGTACCCTGACCCCAATTGGATGGTCTTGCCAAGATCCATGATGTCCTCCTACCAAATGCCTGTAGGCATTGATGACATGGAGGAAGGCATGCCTTCCATGATGCCCCAGAAAATTCCTGGTGAGTATGGCTGGCAGTGGAGTAAGGATCAAATGGTTGTGAGTTCAAATACGAGCATCATCAAGTTGCCTTTGTTGGGTCCTTGAGCAAGGGTCTTAATTTTAAACTGCTCAGTTGTAATGCTGGAAAAAGGCATCTGCCCAATTCTACAAGTGTGAAACTGGCTAGGATTTAAACCACAAGTATGCTTCTGTCCACCCAGGAGTATAAATGGGTACCAGTACTTACTGCTAAGGTAACCTGCAATGAGCTAGCATCTAATCCAGGAGGATTGAACTCCTAGTCACTTCACATTACAGAAACTAAGATTACCAGTAGGCTCAGGTGTAATTACAACAGATTTTGCCTTGCTTGCATGTAAATTAGAAGAAATAGTCCAGACTGTCTAAACTCATCTACCAATTTTTTCACAGTCACAGTAACTCCACTCAAGCTCTCTCCTCGAGCACTGGTTCGTTCTCGTCGAACCGGTCATATTGTCCAGCCACCTGTGATTCTGTCACCTGACCCTGATCTTCTAATCCCAATACGGCCTCCACTCCCTCGGTACAGTGAGGAGGAAGGGGAAGGAATAATGTACCCTGGTATTGTGAAACAGTAAGTGTTTATTTTAGAGGTTACTAGCAATAGTATAAATGATGAATGGTTGGTAGCATATTTGACCTGATCTGGCAAAATGGGTCTCAATGATCTAAAATTGAAAAATGAGTTAGTGACAGGGTTGAAAGGATGAGATTTTTAGTGTCAGTCGGTAAACTTTACAATTGTACCAATTTTGTTTAAATATCCTGAAAACCGATGAGTTTATGAGCATTTGAAGTTTGTTGGATTATGTCAGTCACTCTAAAGAAAAATAAAGAAAAATGCATTTAAAGTTTTGTGACTGTTCTGATAAAGTGTCCTTTAAATGTCCTTAACAATCAATAGGTTATCTTCCTTCTATTAATATAAAACTTAGCAGGTCATTTGATTACATAATTTCCCATAATTGCAAGTGAAAAGGGAGGAAAGGAGATGTCAGAATTCAAATTTAAATTTTATTTAATAAATTTCAATAATCTGTACCAGCTCACAGGGACAGAAAATAGTACATGAAGTAATGGTACTACGGACAGGCGAACTTTCGTCATCACTGTCATCATTTTCCGAATCTAAGGAAGGCACAGGGTCATTTGAACTAAAGTAATTGTTTACAAAACCACTCCATTCCTGTTGACCATCCTGCTGAATGCTAGCTGCACAGATCTGAGTCATCTAGCAAGTTCAATGCTTCAGCAACTTGACAGTGTTTCGACAGAGCATCATTAGTGGTAAATGATGCAAAATATCACACTTTTTAATGGTGGATTCGATAACCAACTTGAGTAAACTGGATGTAGCCTTTACTGTTTATTACACACAATGCAGTACACTTACGTGCCAATCAGTGTGCTCGTTTGTGGGTCACAACTGGGTCACTGGCCATCACATAGTAACAAGGCAGGTTTGTTTTCAAGTTTTTGAGTGCTCTGATTAACTTTCTGTAGGGAGTATTGACACTTGCATTCTATGTATAGAAAGTGGAGCCCCGCGTCAGGAGGTCCCAGGATGATGGGGGTATCGCCAGTGAAAGCCAGATCAGAACCTTGGCTATTTAATGGACATTTCCTGGTCTTTGCTGCTAAGTTTAGAGATAGGATCTTCTGCTAAATGGTCAGTTTTGTTACTTTATATAAGTTTCTCAGCTATAAAACTTTGGGAAATGATAGATTAATAGTGCATCTATCAAATCAGAGAAAAAAAAGAAAAATTGATAATTCAGTGCCTTACAGTGTACCTTGGCCTGTATCTCCGAAGTGGTACTTGCAACTTCCGACTCAATTTGCCATATCAGTTCACATGTGTAGTTTGTAGATTTAGTTGCATTGATATTACTAAAGACTACAGTTTCATGGTTTATCCTTTTATGGTTTGTTTTTCTCTTTCTTGTAAATGAAGAACATTACAAAACATCATCAGTATATTCTACAATCTTTTACATGTGTTATAGAGAGTGTCTTGAAACAGCCTCCAATCCAGATCCCAGTGGACCCACTGTTGGAATAAAATACACAAGCACTGGATTGGATACTTCTCCACGAAAATTGGACTTTTTCTCTGATACTGTTTCAAGTAGGATTCCACTTGACGGACAGCAGAACAGTCCCTTAAGAAAGATATCCCGAGAGGAGCTGGGATATCCTCTTAGGAGTGAGTCTAGAAAAGTTTCACATGAAGAAACTCAAGGCAGAAAGATATCAAGGGAGGAACCTGAGGGTCCTGTTGATTTCAAGAAGACTCCCAGAAATTTACCAATCGACTCTAATTATTCTTCTATTCGACCATCAACCTGGGAGAAATTAGATTCCCCCATGGAACCTTACCTTGGAAAAAGATACATGGATGATCCTGACGTAAATGTTGTCAGCCTGCGACGAAAGATGTTTAGCGAAAGGAAAGATCCCTCAGGAGACAGCCTTTCAAAAATCACACCAAAAGATGAATTTATGACAGATATCCAAATTGGAGATGCAGGTCAAGATTTTGATGTAGACATTTACACTGCTCCAGGATTAATGCTTAGAGAGGAGACCCAAATGGGACAATTCCCAGTAAAGGACAAAACCTCAGGCTTTCCTTCCACAATCTCTTTGAGAGATGAGCATGATGATCTAGTTTATGTGGATGGACAAAAGGTAAAGGTACGAGATATCAAAGAGTTGCCCAAGGAACAGTTTTACAGAAATGTGCTGAGAGAAGAATTAGGTCTGTCCATGGGAAAGGGAAAGCTGTTTAGAGGTGCTTCTATAGATAGCGCTTTTAGGAAAAAGACACATGATGAATTAGAAGCTTCACTGGAAAACCAGCGAGGAATGTCTTTAAGAGAGAGAAGGGATAATGCTGTTTCCATGAAGATCCCTAGAGATGACCGTGACATTCTCACAGAGAGACAAAGACGGTTCCAGGACATCAGCCTAGACAATACTTTGGACACACCTTTGGATAAAATCCAAAGAGATGTGCTGGACATACCTGTGGAGACTGTCAGGCCAAAGATATCCAGAGATGAGCAAGTAGTTGCAGATCAACCTGACCTTACAATCAACTCCCTAATGCTCTGTACTCCTAATCCTTCAGACCCTCTTAGCCATCTAGTGTATGATGGTATTTTAGAAAAGTCTTATCAGAACCCTCCCAATGTACCCAGTTCTGGAGATCTCAGACATACTGTCTCCCTGACCTCAATATCTGCCTCCTCTCATAGCCTTGCAAGCAGTAATGGTGCTGGTAGCAGTTCTACTCATTCTGGAAATATCTCTCCAGCAGAATCACGTAGTGGAGACAAAAGAAAGAAATCCCTAAAGCTCAAGAATTTTTTCAAGAAAAAGAAAGATAAGGAGAAAGATAAAGACTCAAAACAAGAACACCCACAAGGGGGTTTACAGAAGCTTTGAGTTTGAGTCACAACATCAAGAACTTGTTGAATTAGTATACCAGTGTTCATCCATCCATCCATCCATCAATTTTCTGCAGCTTATTTGGGTCTTGGTTGTGGGTTGCAGTTTGGGCAGAGAATCCCAGGCTTCCCTCTCCCCAGCCACCTCCTCCAGCACTCCTGGGGGAATATTGAAGCGTTTCCAAGTCAGCCAAGAATTAGAATCTCTTATGTCCTGGGTCTCCTACGAGATCTCCCAGTCTGACATGTTTGGAACATCCCTCTTTGGAGCCCTTCCCAGATGTTTGAACTTCTCACCTGGTCCCCAAGCCATCATTTAGAGGAATGTCATTATTTTCACCACCTGCACCTGCAATTTAACAAAATGTTAGCATAGCAGGGTTTGCCAAGTGAACACCAAATCACTGACTTTGCGATGCTAATAATTATGGATTTTTAAAGGAAAAAGTCTTAAGCTTTTTATTTACCACGATTACGAGCAAAAAGTGATAACAATGCTAGTACTAGAGTGCACTCTGGTTGTACTGCATTCACATCGCCCCCCTTAATGAACCAGTACACTTTAAACTTCCAGCTCTAAATTAAGCTAAATTTTAGAAGGGTACGTTTACTTTTAATCATGTATAGCTCAGCTTAATCCGGGAGTCCCTAAAATGAATGACGAAGGAAAGCGAATGACGAATGATAACGGCAAGAATAATGTAATAGTGTTAAGTCTGTCATTAGCTTTGTAGCAGGGTGAAGGAGGAGGCGATATATGCGGTACTGGCCACAATTCGTTATTCGCGCTATTATTGCTGTTGTCATTCGTCATTTGCTTTCCTTCGTCATTTGTTTTAGGGACTCCCGATTAATCCACCCTCATACTAGTAGTAGATACATGTGTGTGTATAATACACACACATTACATATACTAATACTATTACTAGCACAGTGCTAATGTAGCCTCTGGTTTTGTCATGTTTGTAGGACTAATTAATAAATAACACTAACGTTAGATGCTTGTGACTAATTCCGGACAGAACATAATAATAAGAAATAATTCTTACCAGTCAATGTTGTTGGCACGATTTTCATGGCCATCATTTGCATATCCATGAGCTCGACCGGGAGTTCCATGTTGTTAACAACTGCAGCCTGTGGAGTAGCTACTGGCTCGAACCAATAAGGCTCTATAACTGGAGCCTATACATTGTTTAATCCCCCATCGACACTTTCATCACTGTCCGATGTAAGTAAGTTGGGAATTGAATAATTGTTTAAGTCCTCACTCGCTAAACGACTCGTCCGAAGGGAATGGAGAAGCTTCTCTATCGCTGGCTGCCATTTTACTGTAGCTAAGCTAGTCTGTTGTTTTCTGGAATCTACGTCACATTGTCACGTGACCAACTTAGGCTCCGATGAGAGCGTACTCGGGAATGTTCGGAAAACACTGTTCAAACACAAGTTTCTCAGCTGGATTTAATAACCACAGTGTGTATTGGTCAAAAACGCCATGGATGTATTTATATATGCCAACCAATCAATTTACATGATTTTGCATTGTTAATTAAAACATGTCCTTTAAATGAATCTGTAATTTGGGTTCTCTTCACAAATTTGCTTAGGTGCTTGGCAAATATGTAGAGTATGTTTTGTATCCTATGAACAAAAATCTGTAAAAGCTTCACCAGATGCCCTCTGGTCACGTGAAAGCAGTAATTTATGTCCTGGCTGTAAATTAATTGTAGTTGTATGGCAGATTATATTAATTTGCTTTTTTAGCTGATGAATAAGGAACATACATAAAACAGTATTATCAGAAGGTACGTGCAAATATCTTTGCCTTACTCCCACTGATGGTCATGGCATGGGTTTGTGTTTTAATTGCAATGCTAAAGTTTAATGTAGTGTTTCATGTTAAATTTCAGTGTTAAACTTTGTTATTGGTCAACATTTTATGTAACACATAGTGTAAATAATGGCTGGAAAAGGAAGTCTGCATAATTATTTAAGCGACTACCTTATTGCACTATTTTAATTGAGTTCCACCATCAAAAATGTGAAATTTTTACTTAAATATAGCATGAATTTATGAAACATCATAGAGTTTTAAACATTTCAAAACTATTGCTATGTCAAATGATCTGCGACAGTTGTGGGATATGAACAGGAAGTAACAGAATGATTTTTAGGATCTTTAGAACTCCTAATGCCTTTTGTGTCTCCCTTTGGGGTTTGAAAGTCTTACAGGGTTCTACACTTCACCCTCGATTTATTGTACCTCTCCCGAACTTTGAATTTCCCATACAAAATCATTATTTTGTTTATTTTATCATTATTATTATTATAAAGACATTATTAGGTATTCCCAGACAAATGCCTGGACAAGTTCGGGAATTGATGATGAAAGTCCGAGTCGGTCATGATTTTCAAACTTCCCTCCTGTCCAGCCCGTTGCCATCCGAGTGGATGGACAAAAATGAAGCCACAGAGGGGCACAAAATGATGTCCGATGAACAGATAGTGGCATCAGTGACAGGAGAACTAAGTGAAAGTGAGGACATTGACGACATTTAAAATGAATGTGGTAAAAGAATGTGCTGATACACTCCTTAAGTTTGTGGAAACAATATTGTGTACTGAGTGTCGGATAGGTGATGTAAAAGTCCAGCACTGCTGCTGAATAATGGCAATTGCCGGACCGATTATGGTAAATGTCCGGGAAAGAAAGTGTAGGGACCCTGGACATTAGCGATTGCCAGTCTTTTGAGGTTCCTGGACAGCCTATCCCTCTAATGGTCCGGGAAATCGAGGGTGAAGTGTATGTAGATCCATACTACAAAATTGGTTCCATGATGACGTTTACACTCTTGGTTCTTAAAGCTGGGTATTGGTACATTTTTAGCTGTATACAAAAACTGTTATATTGTTTAAAATGAGATTTACACCCCAAAAGCAATCTGTAACTTATCAGATCTGAAAAAGTGCAATGCAGTGGTGGCTCATCTAGTTTACTGATGCAAAGTTACCACTGTTGGGCCCTTGAGCAAGGCCCCTAACCCTCAATTGCTCATTTATATAAAAATGATAAATGTAATTTGCGTAGGATAAGAATGATTGTCAAACGTTTTAAATGTAAAAAAATAAAACTGTCATCATTTGGTTTTGGAGAATTGTAAGTCACAATTTACACAGATTTCACTGCACTCGAGAGAAGTTGGTTGGATTTTGAGAAGTTCAACTTGGATTATCATGCTTCTGTTAATACATTTATTTAATGCTTTGATTGATAGAACTGTATCTGTGAATGTAAATTAATTATAATAATAATAAAAAAAATTAAAACATGAAGACGTTGCCTTTTTTAGGATTTGGACTCACACACACACACACACACACACACACACACACACACACACACACACACACACACAGCATGTTCACATCAGATCTGTTCTATGCCCCCCCACGCTACTCTGAACATGTGGATGTGGTTATAATCATAAAATCTGATCCAGGATTTAATTTATTATGATTTCATGTAATGAACCTGATGTTATAATTTAGAACATTTGCTTCTACATCCCATGTGCAGTGAAGTCATGGAAATGTCTGTGGTTAGAGATGGTCACCTCGTAAACACTGCGAGCACAAGCATGTTTCACTTTCTAAGAAACACACACACACACACACACACACACACACACACACACACACACACACACACACACACACACAGAGACACCCAGCAGGAAATTCACAATGCCCCTCTGCATTTAAAATTTCATATCACTGTTTATTTATTTCTTTATTTAATCTTACAATATAAACGTAATGATAAAGTTTTATTGACCTTTTACCACATCAAAAACTCATCACAGAAACCTGTCAGTTTTAGGGAAAAAGGTCTGTGCGTCTCTGATGGACTGTCTGTGTCAGCACATCACAGTTAAAGTGCAACCAATGAGGTGTTAGCGAGAGAGATGTTGCACTGGCATGAACCAATCAGATTAAAGAACACACAAGCGCACAAAAGAGATTCAGTAGCACGAGGCACTCAGCACCAGTGTCTGAGATGGAGACATCAAGAGTCGCTCTCATCGCAATCGTGAGTAAGTCACAATTCACTTTTCCACACTTTCTACATTTCCAAATTCACAGGTGTGTAGTTTGTGTACCCTCCTCACTGTAATGTAAAGTGAGATGTGTGTAGAATTTTCTGTACCCTCCTTACTGTAATGATGTGTGTAGAAGTGTGTGTACCCTCTTCACTGTAATTTAAATAGGGATTTTGTGTTGCAGGTTTTGTTTTCTGCAGTCAGAAGAGGATCTCTGGAATTATTGTGGAGATGAGAGTCAGACGAGGAGACGACATCACTCTCTACTCTGACTGTGAAATAAAAGTTGGATTTAATCCAGTCTGGTTTAGAACCTGCTCACATCAGAATCAACCTCCTTTGATTATCTCATTTTCAAATCTTCTCAGGGATGAATCCTCACGTTATTTGATTTTGTTTAATAAATCCACCAACACACACAATCTCCTGATTAAGAACACCACAGAATCTGAGGAGGCTGTGTACTCCTGCGCTTTACATGAGAATAAAATTTCAAAGGATAAAGACGGTATAATAATCAGCAGAGATGTTTATCATTATGGAAACAGATCCACTCGACTCTCTGTACTCAGTAAGTTTTTCTGATAATTCTTTCATTTTGTGAAGTTTAATTATTTTTGATGTTTGGAAATATTATTTGTGTCCATCAGAGACCTCTCCATGTGCTCCTGTCTCTCCACACACCCCGACCCCGTGTGAATCAGAGCAAAGTGTTAAGTGGACGCTACTGTTGAGTGTGTGTGCTGTGTGTGTTCTGGTCTCCTCCCTCCTCTCCTCCATCTGTGTATACTGCCTCTGCACACACACCACTAAAGGTACAAACACACACACACACACACACACACACACACACACTCACACATACACACACTCATCACTTACATTGTTTCAGCATTAACTACAATCACAAATCACATCCACAGGGTGTTTATACTCATCTGTCAATCATTTTCTTAATTCATTTAGGCAACTCTGCCTATGGTCAGCATTTCAGCTGGGAATTGGGGCGGGGCTTCAGACTG
>JAOUQZ010000032.1:11086031-11096390 GCA_028564935.1 Neosilurus hyrtlii | reverse complement strand
AAGATCTTGGAGATAAAAGGGAGGTTTGATATTGGTCTACAGTTGGACAGCTGATATGGGTCAAGGTCAGGTTTTTTAATCAGAGGTTTAAAAAGAGTGATGTTTACTGAGTACTGAGTTACATGTACTGAGTACTAAGTGATGTTTACTAAGTACTGGAGGGTATTTACCATGTACTTTGTGATGTTTACCAAGTACTAAAGGATTTTCACTCAGTACTGAGTGATGTTTATTGAGTACTGAAGGGTGATTACTGAGTACTGAGTGATGTTTAATGAGTACTGAAGCATGATTACTGAGTACTGAGTGAAATTTATTGAGTACTGGAGGGTATTTACCATGTACTTTGTGACGTTTACCAAGTACTAAAGGATTTTCACTCAGTACTAAGTGATGTTTACTGAGCACTGTGTGACGTTTACCGAGTACTGAGTAATTACCAAGTATTGAAGGATTTTCACTCAGTACTGAGTGATGTTTATTGAGTACTGAAGGGTGATTACTGAGTACTGAGTGATGTTTACTGAGTACTGAAGCATGATTACTGAATACTAAGTGACATTTATTGAGTACTGGAGGGTGTTTACCATGTACTGAGTAATGTTTACCAAGTACTAAAGGATTTTCACTCAGTACTAAGTGATGTTTACTGAGTACTGAAGGGTGTTTACTGAGTACTGGGTGATGTTTACTAAGTATTGAAGATTTTTTACTGAGTACTGAGTGAAGTTTACTAAGTACTGAAGGGTGTTTACCATGTATTGTGTGACATTTACTGAGGATTTTCACTCAGTACTAAGTGATGTTTACTGAGTACTGAGTTATGTTTACCAGGCACTGACTGATGTTTACTGAGTACTGAAGGATGTTTAGTAAGTTTTGAGTAATGTTTACTGAGTACTGCAGGATTTTGCCTTTCACCAAATGTAAATGACCCATCATCATCCAGATTTTTTTCCTTCTTGTGTGTGTGTATATGTGTGTGTGTGTGTGCGTGTGTGAGACAGGTGTGTGATACGTACCCCTCAGAGCTGTTTGTGCCGAAGTCAGTGTCTCCTGCCATTATCGTGGGCAGCGCCAAATTCAGAAGCCGAGGGCGACTTCCTGTTCTCTCCTACTTCCACAGGGACACCAGTGTACGTGCTGCTTCTCCACTCGTTCACTTCAGGTTGCCTATGTAGTGCACTTCATAGGGTATAAATCAGTGGCTTCACTCTCTCTTCCTCTCTCTCCTTCTCTCTTCCTCACCCCCTCCCTCTCTCTCCCTCTCTCTCTCTCTACAGGCCGCTGTGTGTCGCAGCAGTCAGCCCCTCTCTGGTTTCAGCACTCGTTCTCCGGAGGATGAACAGATGCTGCAGGCCATTATGAACTCAAACCCCGCCAGCGAGTACATGTATGTGGTGGACACAAGGCCAAAGGTGAGTCATTAAAATGCATCGGTGTAAAAGGTTAGGTGTGGTATTCATGTCAAGTGTGTAAAAGCTAAATTTATCAGTTTTATCACACACGTGTGTGTATGTGTGTGTGTAGCTGAATGCGATGGCCAATCGTGCAGCGGGAAAGGGGTACGAGAACGAGGACCACTACATGAACATCAGACTGCAGTTCATTGGCATTGAGAACATCCACGTGATGAGGAGCAGCCAGCAGAAACTCATCGAGGGTGTGTACTGACATCATCATTGTGCCATGACATCATCAAAACAATCACATAGCTGAGAGACGTGATGGTGGTTTAGAACAATTGGATCGAGTGCTTTAATACACACCGCTTTTAGACGCTTATGTAGGAAATGAGACTCTTCCTGTGCCATGTTGCAGTCGGCGACCTCAGGTCTCCGTCCATGGGAGACTTCCTGTGGGGTCTGGAAAATTCCGGCTGGCTTAAACATATTAAAGCAGTTCTGGATGCCGGAGTCTTCATCGCCAAGGTGTGTGTGGGTGTGTGTTTGTGTGTGTTATACACAGACACTCAATACACAGGTTAGATTAGATTACTGTGTGTACAATATTTAAATAATTTAGTAAACTGGAAGATTTAGACTGGGTTTTACACAATAAGATGATAATACATGTATATAAATAAACTCTGTGTATGTGTGTGTGCGTGCAGGCTGTATCAGAAGAAGGAGTGAGTGTGTTGGTCCATTGCTCTGACGGATGGGATCGTACGGCTCAGGCCTGCTCTGTGGCCAGTGTTCTGTTAGATCCCTACTACAGAACCATGAAAGGATTTATGGTAAACACACACATACATGCACACACACACAGACATTATAAACATAATAATAGACATAATGTTCGTTAGATAATAAACCTGAACACTATGTTTATCTCACCGATACTCTGTGGGTGAAAACTGCACTCATAAAAACGATGTTAAAGAAAATGAAGCTCCGCTGATTATTCACCTGTCATTTCTAGCCCCTCCCACTGAGCACTTTTATAAATGTAGTCCAGATTAGCGAGCAATATCTCTGTGTTCCCAGTGCATGCTCTTGGTACTCTAGTGCAGAAAAACAGTAGAATAGGCACCAACATCTGGTTGTGTCCTCCCCCAGTCCAAAAACATGCACAGTATGCTGATTGGCGGTTACAAATCGCCCCTAGGTATGAGAGTGAGTGTAAGTGTTGGCCTGGGATGGCCTGGCAACCTGTCCAGGATGTACCCCGCCCTCCCCCAGAGTCAGCTAAGATGGGCACCAGCCTCCCCACCACCCTAAATAGGATTAAGCGGTTTAGAAAATGAATGAATGATGAATATGGTTGTGTCTCTGTAGGTACTGATAGAGAAAGACTGGGTTTCATTTGGACACAAGTTCTCACACAGGTCTGTACAGTGGAAAAACATCTATATGTCTCAACATCTGTACATCTCTACATTCAAACATCTGCTCATCTAAACATATGCATGTGTAAGGCAAAAAAATGCTGTTTCCCCTTCCAGGTTGCCCCCAAGGACTACATAAGTCACCCGCAGGCCTGTTCTAAAAATAGCACAACTCACTAGTGAGCTGCGTCTAAAATTAATTTTTGATTTTTATTGTTGATAATTATTGAGAAATCATTAACATGATCAGTGTTTTCACATAGATGAGTATCATTAATCATTATTGATAATGTATAACTCAAGGCAAACTGAGCAAATGTGTAATTTCAGAAGAGGCTATCAAACTGGTAGCTCTTCGTATGACTCAGTACCCATGAAGTAGCCCTCAGTTTCAATATGTGAAAAACAGATATGAACTAAGCCGACCGCCTCTCATTTTTGTGATCGGCTGCCAGCTGCTTATTTTGTTTACATGACATTGACATGTAGACAGCACAGGCATTTTTTTAAGGTATTTATTAGTGACTTGTAAAATCAGCTCACTTCCCTGTCGCTCACAGCGATCACCAGCCAATCATGAGCGTCTGTGAGTTCATTTGTACGAGGGGGCAGATAGCGCTTTACCTCCAAGTGTGTTAGACCGCCCCCAAATACGCATGCGCAGCAGTTCGAAAAAAGGCGGGCAGTAGCATCACATGTCATGGAGGGGGCATGTGCTTGCTTACGCCCCTCCCTGGTTGGTGGTGGTCATATAATAGGTAAAGCAATACTTCATGGGAGGGAATTGGATACAACTAAAATTAGGGAGTAAGCTTATTGTTCACATTTACAAATACAGAATGATTTTGTTTTTGGGCACTTGACATGAAATCCTTTCTGACATAAAATCATTCATGGTCAAGCAGTATAAATAAATAAATAAACTTACCGACCCTGTTTTTTGAGCCAATTGGGGAAACAGCATTTTTATAGAGTAAACATCACTTAAACATCTATATGTCTAAACATCTGCATATCTACACATCTAAACATCTGTACATCAATAAATCTCTATATCTTTAGATTTAACCATTAAACATTAGTATTTCTGTACACCTAAACATCTGTATGTCTAAAATTCTGTATATTTATACATCTAAACATCTGTATACCTAACATTAGAACATGTAAATAACGATACCGCTAAACATCCCTACATGTCAATGTCTGCACATCCAAACAGAGATCATAAAAAGTTGAGATATTTTCTTTGGGAATGCAGTAAATCAAATGGAGTATAAACAGAAAAATCCATAATAAACTTGCCCTACGTCTTTTGCTGGCATGGTGACCGTAATACAGTATAATGCAGTCATGTGGAACTTTTCAGGTATGCTCACCTGGATGGAGACCCTAAAGAGGTGTCCCCTGTCATGGACCAGTTCCTGGAGTGTGTCTGGCAGCTGATGGACCAGTTTCCCTGCGCCTTTGAGTTTAACGAGCGCTTCCTCCTGCAGCTGCACAAGCATGTGCACTCCTGCCAGTACGGCAACTTCATAGGGAACAGCCAGAAAGAGCGCTGTGACATGAGGTGAGGACGATTATACATGGGGAAAATGCTGTGAAGTGCTGGAATACTGGTGTGTGTGTGTGTGTGTGTAGGGTACGGGAACGGACTCACTCACTATGGCCGTGCCTTTGGGAGAACAGATCCGAGTTCATCAATCCTCTGTACAGATCAGACCACAGTCAGACTCAGGGCGTACTGAGACCTCTGACCACACCCTACTGCTTCAAGTGAGTGAAAAGACCTTCAGTAATTAGCCTTCGGTAGCTAGCTAATGTGTAGTGGTAGCTAATGTAAATGCTAAGTAAAGATACCTGTAGCTGACTGTTGTAAAGAGATTCATACTCCTCAGCTCGCAGATAGCATCAAATTTTGTTTTAAATAAATATTTATTCTTCGTGTGTTCCCAGATTCTGGAAAGGCATGTACAGTTCTGCAGAACGAGGCAGAGCCTCACATCAGTCACCTTCTGATTGGTTGACAGCTGTGAAGGAGGAGTCCCAGCAGCTGGAGGAGGAGCTTAACACCCACCAGGAGGTACCACGGGAGACCGACGATGGACAAGGCATACATACTTGCTGAAACACATTTCTTAGACACCACACATTGGTTGACACAATTAGCCACGCCCACCAAGTATTTGGATTTAGATGGAATGCCTGCACTAGTGAGCATAAATAAACATTACATTTTGTTTTTTGGTGGTGTATAACGAATATTACTGTAGAACGAATTCCTGTGACTCAGCACTAATCTGACTTTCCATTTGTTCAGTAAATGTTTTGGTTATAGATACCAAGTTAGCTATATCAAACAAGAGTAGTCGGGAGAGCACAAACCTCTACCAAGCCAAGCACAACAATCTATGAACTAAAATGTCAAAAATCATCCTCTCATAATGTTCCTGATCCAGAATTTGATCTGGATCACCTCCAAAATCTTAACGAGTCTTCCTTGACTAAAGCCCCGCCTTTGGTAGAAATTTCCTAAAAATCCACTCATAGCTTTTTGTGTAAATCTTTTTGTTTAAACCGGCCAATCAGAATCCAGAATTCCTCAGTGCTGTGGGATGAACTGTTGTTGCCCTTGTTGTCCTTTTTTCCCCCCTCTAAGTCATTTTTTCTCCCCTGCTGCAGAGACTTGCTCAGCTGGTCCAAAGCAAAACGATGAAAAATGGAGCGACTGAACATAGGTACCAGATGTTTCCGAAAGAAAATGGCGTCAGCTGCATACGTGGTGCAACTGAGACAGAAAACCACACCCCCTCCTTCACTTTACCTCTCAAGACACCTACGATCCCCAAGGCCACAGATGCTGACGATATTTCTGTCTGCAGCGACCTTGAGTCTGGCTTTGCCGACCTCAGCAGCCACGCCTCCAGCTCATGCGATGACGCCAAAGACCCCCATCTGGATGACGCAGCTTATGCGAGCGCCTGATTAAAAAATATTGTACAGCTGATAACTGGACATTCGTCAGACTGTTGACTGCCTGTTGATTCAACGGTGTTTATTTTATTTCTTTGGAGCAAAAATAGTATTTAAATTTTTTTCTATTTTAAAATCGAAAGATTCACGAGCACAAAAACTGTGGGACTGATTTTAGACCTGACTAATCATCACAACCATCAGAACCATTAAAAAGAGTGCTGCTTCATACACACTGAGTAATTTATACATCAATTAAACCATCATTTGAACCAGTTTCAGTCAAATGAACCAAATTTCCCAGCATGCCACATTGCTGAAAATAATAATGCAAAAGGAACCATTAGAACTAGAACAATTAGAACAAGAGTCCTAATGGTCTGTAATAGTTCTTTAATTGCGAACAGCAAACAGTGGGTTTTAACATGAAGAAATGCAATATGCTGATGTCTGGGATGTCCTACAAAGGCCACTAAAAGTCTGTCATGTGAGAATATTTTTGTATTTTCTCACTTAGTACAAAAACCCAGACGCCATTTTTCTTCAGCATTCCTTCTCTGTGACTGACACCTTCTTGACCCACCTTCCTGACATCGTGATTCAAGGATGTGAATGATGATTGGCTCCAATCAAACTTGTTGTATTGTCAGTCTTATATATAATAATATTATTGATAATTTATAATCATGTTATGCTGAGTGCTGAAAGACTAAAATGCAGTGTATCCTGAACTTCTCGACCAACCTTAATGTCCAGGATTTGTTTCGTGGCTAAAATATATGTAGCTAAGAATATCTCTGGGGAAAAAAATCTATAAACATGAACAAAATATCACTGTTAGAGGTTATAGAATCAGCCATGTTGGACACTTCAGCGCTAAAGTACAAACACGTCTTAGTTGATTGACGATATCTTGGAATAAAGGGAAGGGTGTGTAAAGTATTGGGACAAATCAAATCTATGTTTTCCCACTGATCAAAGACCGTCTGTATTTCTTATGTTTAGGCTGTGAAATTTATTTATTAAGGCTCACAGGTGTTTTATTTTCAGCCCTCACACTTCTACCAAGATCTGGAGAAGTTTCCTCTCAATCTTTTTCTCTACTGAAATAAAAGCAGTTACGTCTTCTTTAACAACAACCTTTAGTCATCACTTTACTCTGCATTCCGCTGTGTTTGTGATATTTATTTATAAAAAGGAAATTGTTTAACTAAGATTTTAGATCCAATCATCTGTTTAGTATTAGGTATAAAAAGACATGTTTATTTAAAAAGTGATACATTATATATAGTAATAATTACATAAATGCCAGAGAACTGTATATCTGTCTATTCATTCAACCTTCCAACCAACCACCTTCCCATCCAACCAATCACCTATCCACCTATCCATCCAATCATGTGTAAATCTAAACAACCATCCATCCATCTGTCTAATCATATGTCCATCCAATCAACTGTCCATCCATGCATCTGTCCATTCAACCATAGAACCAAACATCCATTCATTCAACTAACCATCCATCCATCCATCAATCCAATCAATCAACTGTACACCCATTCATTCATGCATCCATCGTTTCAACCATCCGTTTAATCAACCCAACCACAACTTGGAGATCATCATTTCAAATCCAGGTTGATGTCACAGCCATCCGCCACTGGTAGTCCATGGTAGCTGATTGTTCCCACAGGAGAGAGGGATGGCATATTCTCACTTCACTTTCACTCACAGCGATCACCAGCCAATCATGAACGTCTGTACGTCTGTGGAAAAAACATCCATCCAACCACCCATCCATCTGTCCATACTTCCAACCAACCATCTGTCCAACCTAAGTATCTCCCTTATGGTGCACTAAACACTATGACTTTTTTTTAATCCAGATGTAAATGAGAACTGTACGGATACAAAGTGCACAGAAAGCTTTCTGGAGTTTTGTATACATGTTCACACTACACTATAGTACTGTGTGAAGTTTTAGGCTGCATCATTTCTGTATAAAACATTGTACAACAATAGAATAAATTGATATCCAGTACACAGCTTGTTTCTTTAGTGATTACTATGGAAAAATCCCCTAACAGACCAAATCACCTCCTGCAGGTACTCCAGGATAAAATCTATGTTTGCTTTAGTTAAATCATCAACCAACATGAGTAGTGCAAGTTAACAGTCTTAACATTAATCCAAGGATAAAACCTGAAAAATGTTGATGATGAAGGGAAGATTGAGCATGGAATCAGCATGACACCCAGTGGGTCAACATTATTTTATTGAAATCAACCTGGTTGAATGATGGACACTGGCCACATGAAACAACCAGAATCCAATATAAGGGGACGCAATTTCTCCGTATTCCCTAAACTGTATACACTGTTATTGGTCTCGTGTTTCTCATGCCATTTTAACAGAGTATAAAATCTTTCTCAAACAAACCCGGCTGGTTTTGCAGCTGTGCTTTTAAATGTAAATAGCTTCACTGTTTGATTAACATCTTTTACAGAGTGTTCTATCAGCCACACCCAACATGGAATCATTGTTCCACTCTGAGAGGTAACTGATGGGGTGTGTGCCAGGATAACCGAGTGCCAGAAAGAGTGGACCCTGACCCGAACCAGCACCTCAGCCAACCTGGAGACCTGCTGCAGACATGGGTGTTGCCAGGTGCCAAATTTGCACCCTGAAACAATGAACCCCCCAGTAATTTTTAATGTGACTTTTTTTTTTTTAAACAAAGTTAAGTCCTGAAAGGTTTCCTGCAGTGGAAATGTGCCAATCAGTACCAGGAGAAGAGCTGGTGGAAGACATTACGTGGTTTGTCAGATGCCAAAGCCCCCCTAAAAATATAAAATGTCACCCAGTGTGGTACATGATTCTACCTTATACACTGAAATGATGCTGTCAGCGTACAATTCTGTTACATTTCACACCTCGAAGTGATTTATCTGGAATCCGACCGATATGGCGAGTGGTTGCGAAGCAGCCTGTAAACAATTCGGCTGCCATTGATTGGAGTATGTTTCTTCTTTTCTTCAGACGCTCATCTGTAACAGCAGATGATTTGTAAAACAAAGGTCAGACACGTCTGAGAGAGTAATTACTGGAAATATTTTATTAGTCTATGAAATTAAATAAAGATATAATACAATGTCTGATTATAATAAAGCCTATTATCAACATCATTAAATACAGTAATTCTGTGGTTTATCTGGCAGCATCAGCAAATTTCAGATTCTCCATCAAGTGCAAGGAGGGAAGAAGGGAAGAAGTAAAGGAAGGAGGGAAGGTCCAAACAGAAAGAAATCCACCATCAGTATTGAAAGTGTTGACTAATGAGAACTCAATAAAGGCTGCCTAATACTCAGTAAACACCCCACTACAGCCTTGCTCAAGCCCATGTAGAACACCAAGCGGCCTGAGCCATTGGCTGTTTCTATAATCAGTAAATTCAGCATCAGCTGATGCTCGGCTCCTCAGCTTATTTTCTGTCAGCAGCAGGATAACGCTGGATCTGCGTTCACTGCCAGGCTCAGCGTTCTGCTTCAGTACCAAAACCTGAGGGTTATTTGAAAAAAGATGAGAATTAGTGATATACATAACATATCTCTCTTCTCATTCCTTTCATCACGTTACAGTTATGCTAACGCTACAGCGCTGTCGCAGTCTGAACCTGACGTAATTTTTTCGTGTCAGGTCTGAAACTATTCCTGATCTAGTTAATATTAGTTAATGGTAATAGTTACTAACTGAACCAGACTTTTATGTACACACAGATCTCCGTTGTATACAATAACTAACTACTCATCTATCTAACTAATCAATTAACTAACTAACAATCCGGTACACTCCAAGTAACTAATTAACCAACTAACTAACAATACATATTTAAATCCATGGATATAATGATCTATCTATCCAGCCAGTAAACCATCAAACTTATCGTAACCAACCACGTACTGCTGAACTAACAACGGTCAAACCAACTACTTAATGTAACTAGCCATCTAATTAAATGTCTAATTAAACATTTAAACACAACATCCAAACAACATAACTAACTAGCCATCTAACTAACTAACAATATAACAGAAACCAAACCACCTAACCAACACAATTACCCGCTTAACATTTAAATATCCATCTGACTAACCAAACCTACCCTCTCAACATCTAAATATCCACCTAACCAACCAAGCATACCCACTCAACATCTAAATATCCATCTAACCAACATAACTACCCACTCAACATCTAATTATCCATTTAACCAACCAAACCTACGCACTCAACATCTAAATATCTACCTAACCAACCAAACCTTCCCACTCAACATCTAAATATCCACCTAACCAACCAAACCTACCCACTCAACATCTAAACATCCACCTAACCAACATAACTACCCATTCAACATCTAATTATCCATTTAACCAACCAAACCTACGCACTCAACATCTAAATATCCACCTAACCAATCAAACCTTCCCACTCAACATCTAAATATCCACCTAACCAACCAAACCTACCCACTCAACATCTAAACATCCACCTAA
>JAOUQZ010000032.1:11064250-11077070 GCA_028564935.1 Neosilurus hyrtlii | reverse complement strand
GCTGGTCAAGAGTGCTGCGGCCGGGACGAAAACCACATTGTTCCTCCTGAATCTGAGGTTCAACTATCGGCCGGATCCTCCTCCAGTACTCCTGAATAGACTTTCCCGGGTAGGCTGAGGAGTGTGATTCCATGATAGTTGGCACACATCCTCCGGTCCCCTTTCTTAAAAAGGGGAACTACTACCCTGGTTTGCCAATCCAGAGGTACGGCCCCCAATGACCACACAATGTTGTAGAGACATGTCAACCAAGACAGTCCTACCACATCCAGAGCCTTGAGGTATGAGGTATGAATACCATATACAGAATCCACCATACACGGAATCCTTCATATACAGAATATAAAGAATCCACCATATACAGAATTCTCCATATTCACAATCCACCTTACACGTAATTCTATGGAATCTACCATATACAAAATCTTTCATATACAGAGTCCACCAATGGTCTCCACTCTACCAAAGGTTCAAAACTTTATCAGGAACAACCCATCTCTGACCACATTATTGTGACTAGAATCTTAACTACAACCTGCCGTGTGACTCTGCCTTGTGACCCTCGGCTCCTGCTAGTGTTGAGAGTTGCTGTAATCAAATTTTATTTATACATACAAATTTAATAGGAGTATGTAAAACTATGCCGCCTTTTCATTTTTAAATATATACTTAATAAATCATAATCTTCATTGGGAAATTATACTTATCAATATGCTTTTTTTTGTTAATCTCTCATGCAAAGCCATCAAGAAATAAAAAACAAACAACATTGTATTTGATAATGAATTTATATGATACTTCCATCCAGATTCAGGGTGAAAATGAGGAGACTGTGTAATTCCACTAAGCAGCAATCATTTATGCATCGTAATATTGAGCAATCCAGACTTTCCTTTATCAACTTAGCATCATATTAAACAAATGACTGACAAAAAGGTATACAACTTATTTCTTAAATATTCAAGTACATCAACTGATTATTATCTTTTTAAAATAAGAATAAGACAGAATAGTATGCAATATACATTCTTCTAGCATTTTATTTTTTAAAACATTCAAACATTATTAAATGTATAAATTATCATCTGTGATGAACATCTTTATTGAGCAGATCACACTGTAACATGCAGTTTTCAGACTTTAAAACACTGAAAAATCCACATTTACATGCCCTGGTCATATTTCTAATGGGCCCAGAAAGTCGGTTAATCACGAATAAAGATTTAGTGACTTGAGAAATGACAAATCAGGAAGTGCATTAACCGTTATCACTTGAATTAGGCACTTTAGGTTCACCATAGTCTTTACTATAACAGTGATTGGATTAGGAATAAAACTCTGTCTCTGAGTAAAGTTGCAAATTCTGTGAATTTTCAAAGCAGGAAACTTTCCATGGAAATGAAAATTAATATATGGGAATTAACCTAAATATATATGTGAAGATTAATGGGGATACATGGGAATTACATGGAAATATATATAAATTAATGGGAATGTATGTAATTCATGGAATTACACGGGAATTGCTGTGAATAAATGGAAAATAACGGGAACATGGGAAATAGATAGAAATTAACAAGAATAAAGTAGAAATTTAAAATCCTTTAATAAGGAACTTAATGGTTGTATATGATACAATTTAAATCACTGCATAATTCCATAATTAATTTCCCCCCAACTCCTTTGTATTCCTATTAATTCCACAGGAAATTCCTATTTCCATCATGGAATTCATTGTTCATTTTCTGAACTGCTTAATCCTAATTTGGGTTGTGGGGAGGCTGGTGCCCATCTCAGCCGACACTGGGTGAGGCCAGAGAGAACTGGAATATTTTCAAAAATTCATGAGTTACAGTTTCCATGAAAAGTTTCTGGAAATTTTCCATCCCCCTGTGACAGTGAAGCCTCAAGTAATTTATTCATTTTACAGCACAGAAATAACCATGTTTTTAAAAATATTACTCAATAATGTTTCCTTATTAAAGTTATTATTCAGTGTCTTTTTAAATGTTCATATTATCACGTTTGTAAACAGTTGTTCCTTCATTAACCTCTCTTTTTCTTTCATCTTAATCACAAAAAGCCTAGAATCTGTCATGTTAGAGAGAAAGATGTTGGAAAAGTTGCAGTTTTATCTCTGACACTGAAGACTCCTTCCATCAACATTAAATAATAAAATAATTTCGTTAGGGTAAATAATCTAAATAAACCTCAACCTGAGCATCACTTTTTTAAACATTTATTAATTAGTTATTGTAGAAATCATAATATATATCTCGACCAATCAGAAACCAGTCGCTAGTTTAGCTAGTGTGCTAGCTTTGGTTTCACTAGTCTGTGAAAGTTTATATACTTTGAGTGGTGAATTACCAACTGAACTCTTTAATTTGTAATGTAATTTCCATTTCAAGTAATGTTGCAGTGCTGAGAGACGTGAAGAAAGTCATGCAGAACATGCAGAATTTAGAATCGTCCCAGCAGACGCTCCATGGAAGACTTCAAATGAGGAAGATGATGAAGGCTCTTTCCTTTTAATGGACTCCAGATTGATCGGACACATCTGTGGACTAACTCATTGCTCACCTGGTGCACGAGAAGACAGAAAGATGTTATTATAAAAGAAAGACATGCTTTGCTAGCATCTTAGCATGTGTATACATATTTTACTGTCTCGTGTATTGACAGTTACGCATAGGATATAAATAAAAAACTTGATAGCGTTCTACAGTCTCCATAGCGAGCCTCTTACCTAAAATACTCACTTAAGATTTTTCCCCAATACTAACTATACTTATGTACTCCTTTTTTAATACAGTGAACACATTTATCTGACTCTTTTATCCCCGTTTTTTTCAATGCTTACCAGCATTAGCTCATGTTATTTCCCCTCAATACTTTGAGCTCGCTAAGTTTTTATTCTGATAGCTGTGCTTTCCCCCTGCAGTGCTAACTAGCTACATTTCTCAATGTTAGCCACTTGATTTTCCACGTTGCTGATGTAGATATTGTTCTGGATTGGCCCTCTGCAGGTCCACATACAGCTGTAAGTTTGCCTTAGTCTACTGGTTTGACTAAGTGCAGATATGGTATGTTTCTGTTTGAATAAATTGACAAATGTCATCAAAAGCAGAAGTCACTTGTCTACACACATAAATACAAACATAAAGTTGATTGCAACTGATTTTGATCTTTGTCTTGCTAGTTAATAGGAAGCAAATGGTAGCATGCTTCTTTGTGAGTTCAGACACTAATACTGGAGAGCCGAAAACTTGGTCCTGATATGTGAACTTATCTTCCCGCCAGCTCCTTCTTCAGACATGATTTGAAGGAAGTAAATCGTTCAACATCTTTATAGCCCTGCGAAGAGACAGAGACAACAATTTAGCGCTAGTTCTGTCACATGATGTGTTTCTGAAGCTCCCTTTTAGTTCCATACTCTCTAGCCACCTCTAGATGTCAGTACAACAGTAATAAAGAATCAGTCTTGTTCTCAGGCTCTTACCCTGGCTCCACGGTGCAGTCTGTCCTTCATGACCCCAATAAACTCTTTGTAGCTCAGCTGGTCATCGTGGTCAACGTCAAAAATCTTAAAGATGGTGTTCACCAGGTGGCGAGTGAGTTTAAGTCCTGTCGCTACGTACACTGCCCTAGCAAACTCATCTAACACACACATACACACTCAGACACATTAATTAATTACACTGATCTACTCTACATGGATAATAAGCAAGCATTTAATGCTGCATATAATTACAGTGCCATTTTAGTCATTAGAGAGTATATTCCTAAAAATGAAACAAAACCTGGTAATTTTAAGGTAAATGCCTAGCAACAGTGTTCTGACAACTTCAAACAACTGAACAGTTTGTCAGGTGGAAATTCTATTTACACGCCATCTAGTGGTCAAAAAATAAAATAAAATTGAAACGTTACAAAAGTATATTTCCACACAAAATATTTTTGTGTTTCTTGCAATAAAAAAAAAAGAAAAAAATCAAGATGACTGTATAACTGAACCTTGTCCGATAGAACGGCTGGCGAAGTTGTACATCTGCATAGCGATAGCGAAGTCTTCGAGGTTGTTAAGGAACTGAAAGAAGGACCTGAACTCTTCAAAAGTGATGCCCTGGGGGGAGAGTAACGGCAAATGATTATCCATTCACCAACATAGTAATATGACATCAGTATGAACCAAACTTTCTTTGAAGCTATTTTTATTGAACTTTGTTTTTAATTATGATAATTAGACTAGAGTAAGCATGTTAGTGAATTATATACGTTTTAATGTAAATTACGCAATGCAATCTCTAGCCTAGTGCTAGCAAGCTTTCAGTTGAATCACCTTAGTTAAATACATCAGTTATGTTAACTAGCTTGTAAATGTCAAAGAATAATCTGTTTCCTTGGTGCTTTTACTTTTCATTAGCAAAAATGAATATTGTTTGGAATTGCACAATAAAATAACCTTTTTATGTTCGCTCATAAACTGCTACACTAACTTTTATCATAGACATAATTACACTAACATATTACTGTTATTCATTCACTCATTTGCCAAACCACTTAATCCCATTAGGGTCACGGGAAGGCTGGAGCCTATCTCAGCCACCACTGGGCGAAGGCGGGGTACATCCTGAATAGCTTGCCAGACCATGGCAGGGCCATCACACACACAACCATTCACACTCACACCTAGGGGCAATTTGAACAACCACTCAGCCTAATGTGTGTCCTTAGACAGTGGGAGGAAACCAGAGCACCAGAAGGAAACCCATGCAAGCACAGGGAGAACATGCAAACTCCACACCAAAATGCCCTTGCCAAGCCCGGGACACAAACCCAGGCCCTTCTTGCTGTGAGGCGGACGTGCTAACCACTTCATCAACATGCCGACTAATATATTAGCTAAGCTATATACTAAACTAAATTTGGCTAATGATAGTATAATAGAAATATTTTATGCTAAACACTACTTGATTCAAATATGTGTCTAAGTCACGTGATGTCAAAGCCTTGTAAAAGACAAGGATGCACCTTAAGATGCCCATACTTCACTTCAAATAAATCATCTGGAACAGTTTGTTCAGACCCACGCAGCATCTCCGAGAACAATGGAGTGTGAGGTTTACTGCAGTCATCCAGCAGTATGTCACTGTTAAAATTCTCCACAGAGATAAAACAATTGTCCCAGTGAATAACGCAATGAAAAACGGGAAGATGCATTGAGACAAGGTGAGATTGACTGCTCATAAAAAGCGTGTGAAAACCATCATCTGATAAGATTCCGCTCTAAGATGTGACTCACAAAACACACAATAGTGTGGCATTCTGTCAAGGAAAATTTCTTATCCAAACGACCTTTCATTTCAGTTCAAAGTCAACACAGGTCAGTGCCAATTCATTTAAAAGAAATGCTACAATGTTCCTAAGTACTGCAGCGGTCCAAACATTCAGCCAATCACTGGGACAATTCAATAGCAACGTTGTGTAAATGTTTTTCAAAACCACAAAAAGCTACCGAAGTTAGCGGTCAATCTTAAATATCGCTAAATTTTTCAGATTATTCAAAGAACAAATATTTTGAATTTTTCGAATACGCTGTAATAATTTTTTTTTCTGGTGTAAAATGGTATGTGATAATGTTTCAGGGTTCAAACGTTGTTCCCACTTCAGAGCTTTCATGAGAAACAGAAGGCCTCATATCAGCACGTCGATTTGTACTAAAACATCCACTTCGCTGAAAAGTCGTCACTCTTTTCACTAGCAAGGGCATCAAACCTAGCTGAACCTGATACTACTGGGGCAATGTCCTGTCAGTCACTCAGAAGAACAAAGGGGAGAAGTGGAGTTCAGGGGCAGAGGTAACAGGAAGAGATGTAAGATTAGACTGTGGCTTACAAGCTGCTGTTGCACACAACAAAACAACTCGCTCTCGCTCTCTCTCTCTCTTTCTTTCTCTCTCTGCTAATGGAGCGGTGGTGCGTTCAGGTGTAAAGTGTGTGAGGATGCTAAAGCATACGATGATCAGAACACTTGAAAAGTTCGTTTACATTCCAAGAAAAAGAGAAAAACTGAGTAAGGAAGCACCTTCTCATCAGGAATGGACTGCCGCACATTTTCCAGGTAGCTGCGTATGTCCTCTACGTTGGTGTATCTCAGGAGAATGCGAGCGAAATCCTCCTCGCTGATGGTGATCATGCCTTTAGAGTACGTCAGGAACTCGATCTCCAGCACCTCGGTCTGAAGGTTGTCCATAAACCTGAGAGAGACAGAAAAAATTAACTTGTTAAAGAATTTCTATAATATATACATTTTGGAAAAAATTCTGTCGCTTTATCCCTCTAAGGCCGCGGGAAGGCCGAAGCCCATCTCAACTGACTCTGGGCAAAGGTGTGTTACAATCTGAACAGCTCACCAGTCCATCGCAGGGCCACCACACACAACCATTTACTCTCACACTCAAAACTAGGGACAATTTGGAACAGTCAGTTAGTCTAATGCACATGTATTTGGACTTTGGAGGAAACTGAAGTACCCAGAGGAAACCTAGGCCAGCACGGGAAGAACATGCAAACTCCACATTCTGTTGGTCTATGAGAGTGGTTTAAAGCTTCATCATCATCATCATCATCATCATCACCATTGTTGAGTACCTGTAGAAGTCGTCAAACGTCAATTCTGCCTTCCCTTTCTTCCCGAAGAAGTGTACGAGCAGTGTGGTGTCAATAGTCATGTTGTCGTCCGTGCGCTGGACATAGAAGGTGAAAAGGGGTGGGACAGAAACAGAAAGAAAGCAGTGAGTGAAAAGAACAGCGTGGTCTGATATGATTGGACAAAGGAGCTGTTCAAAGGTGCCAGTTGGGAATTTTCTTTGTTCAGTGCATTCAGCTTCACCAAGGTGAGAGCAGCAGTACAGACAAATCCATCTTTATACCATCAGATCAAACCATCAGGTGTAAAGATCAAGGATATGTGTGGGACAAATACAACAGCGACAGACATATACAGATACAAAAACATACACATTCGCATACAATATGCACAGTATAAATCTGGGAAGATGATCACAGAGACACGGAGACAAAGACTGAGACAGAGACGGAGACAAAGACAGAGACGGACACAGAGACATGGAAGGAGACAGAGACGGAGACAGAGACAATGGCGGACACTGACAAAGAAGAAGATGCATGAAGATTTCACAAGCCATGCATTTCAGAGACAGGCTGCATTCCCACGGCAGGTGTGTGGAGAGTCCACCATTTTTTTGCTGCTGATAAACTCTTCCTTCTTCTCCCTCTCTCTCTCTTTCTCTCACAGACAAACACACACTCACACACATTCTCTCCCTTACAGATGCACACACCCGTCCCGCCCCACACACACCCCTTCTCTCTCCCTCTCTCTATATATCTTTTTTCTCTCTCTCCCTCTCTCTATCTCTCTTTTTCTCTCGCCCTCTTTCTCTTCTCTCTCTCTCTCTCTGTTCTTCAGTATATAATACACACTTTTTCTTCTTGCAACCATGAAAATAAAACTACATTTGAAATCGTCTTAATGCACGTTTTATCACTCAGAACTCCTTTGATGTGTTCCAGTACCGAGTAAAACTGAGTTTTAATTAGAAAAGGAGTGATAGGCCACCCCTCCTTTATTATACTGACAGGCCAATCAAAAAAATCCAGTTTTGAGGTCCAATCAGAAACCATTACACTTTTCCAATGCAAAAGACCCGATCACAACACGATCACCAAATTGCTGTTAGTGTGGTGTCAAGAAAAGTTGACGCAAGGGGGGGTGGAGTCTTCTCTTGATCTGGACAGCGTGCCAAGCTATTCACATGATTGGTATTACTGAACTACGTGGAGGATTGTTTATTAAACAGTGATGTAATGCAAGTCATAATATATATAGTTTGTATATAGACAATATATATATTGTATATAGAGTTTGCATGTTCTCCCTGTGCTTGCGTGGGTTTTCTCTGGGTACTCCGGTTTCCTCCCACAGTCCAAAAAACATGTACAGTAGGCTAATTGGCTGTTCCAAATCACCCCTAGGTGTGAGTGCGAATGGTTGTGTGATTGTTGGCCCTGCGATGGCCTGGCGAGCTGTCCAGGGTGTACCCTGCCCTTGCACAGAGTTGGCTGAGATGGGCACCAGCCTCCCCGCGACCCTAATTAGGATAAAGCGACTTAGAAAATGAATGAATGAATGAATATATTTAAACTTTATATCATTTAACATTTCCGATTGTGTTGAAAAGAAAGTCTTTTATACAACGACTATATGGTATTTAAATCTGATTTTAAAACAACTGTTGAAATTCTTGAGCGTAAAAAAAAAGGTGTGGGGTGGCACAGTGTCTTTGTGGTTAGCATGCCTGCCTCGGAGCAAGGTCCTGGGTTCGAGTCTCGTGCTCGACAAGGGTGTTTCTTTGTTACATTACTTCCAGTTAATGTTCGGTACTTAGACACAGTCTGTTTTTAAGACTAAGCTAAAAACTTACTTGTTTAGTCAAGCGTTTTGTTAATAGGCTTTTATTAGGAAAAGGAGCAGACCTTGGGGTTCTCAGGCATAGAGAGTTCTGGTAAACTGTGGCGTTGGGATGCTGCCGCTCCCTCACTCTACATGCTCACCCAGGTCCGTTGACAGTGGAATGGCGGATTGCCCAACGTTACAGGGGGCCCTCATGTCTGCCTTCCTTCTGGTTTCTCTCTTTTTTCAGTCATGCCGGAGTCCCTGCTCGCACCCAGCACTAATAAACTCTTCTTTTACCATTGTACTGTTATGAGCATACCTAACAGTGTATGTAACAGTCTATGCGTAGGGGGTTGTAGAAAAATTTAAATTTCAAGTTTAAATTCCTTTTGTAATTACTTTTACTATGTAAAGCTGCTTTGCAACAATGTCAATTATAAAAAGTGCTATACAAATAAAACGGAATTGAATTGAATTTGTGGAGTTTGCATGTTCTCTCCATGCTTGCATAGGTTTCCTCCACGTATTCCGGTTTACTCCTACAGTCCAAAGACATGCACATTAGAATAATTGGTTGTTCTAAATTGCCCCAGGTGTGAGTGTGAATGGTTGTGTGTGTTGGCCCTGCAATGGACTGGCAAGCTGTCCAGGGTGTACCCGAGCTTTGGCCAGAGCTGGCTGAGACAGGCTCAAGCCTCCCTGCGGCCCTAGTAGGATTAAGTGTTTTGGCGAATGAAGAATGAAGAAAAAGGTGTTAAAACATTTTCAGTGCACCCGTTAAAAATGTTGAACCCTTGAGAGTTCTTCGATTCTTCCTCCATCAAAGTGGAACTCACCAGCAAAATGTTTTCCTCTATATAAAAGGATTCAAGTAGAACTTTTTCAAAAGCGTGGAATCTTTGAAAGAACTGTGCACTTACAAACTATCATTATCTGAGTACCTGAACTCAAATTTAGCTCTTGGTACTTGGTACGAAGAGATCCATCCTTTTAGGGTTCAGGGGATGATTAAGGATCCATTTAATAAGAAAACATTCTGTTGTCAGGTTCTACACATACCTATGAAGGGTTGCCCCAGAAAAACCTGCAAGGGTTCTAAATTTAACAGTCTAGCTGCAATTTCTATACATGCCACACCCCTGAGGCTGAGATGCAGGAGGAGCCTGTCATGCTATACTTTGCTGGCCACGCCCCCATTTCAAGAGCTTTCAGTGCATTCAAGCCAACCGAGAACAGAGTTTCAGTCCATGCCTCTGCAATACCTCCAGATTAAAATCCTATCCAAGGAGAAACCGTTTCATACGGAAAAAGATTATAGAAAAGAGAAAGAATGGTGGATTCAAGATGACAACTCAGGAACTTAAATAAGTGCTGCAACACATCACAGATACAGTTATCAGACAAGTCGCGTCATAACGCTTTATAACATATCTTATCTCAGGTGGAATCTCAACAAAATTACAGAATAAAACACAACAAAATGGAAGTTAACTGTTTAATTTTCCACTGAACAATTGGTTGAGATGTCCTGCATTCTCTAAACATGTCCAAGTGATGCAAAGACTTTATAGATGATAAAGGTAAGAATGATCCTGGGATTTGGAAAGGTTGGTTAAATTCCACAGCAGACTGAGTGATAGTGTGTGTTCTATATATTGGAATATATAACAAAGATTCATAGACAAACAAATGATCATTTTGTTCTTTAAAACGTAGCCGTACAGCCATTTTGAAAAGTGCTTCGGTTTCTCAGGAAGCTATTTCACTAACAGTTCAGTGTTGAATGTTAGTATGTGAATTTTCGTTCATTTTGTATGAATATTTTTATACCACACTGACTCTGTAGCTTCTTAAATGATTGACAGCATTACACAAAATTGTTTACATGAACTTATTTCGCATTTTCTTCATTGCTGAGTTACTGCTGTTGTTCACTAGAACATATTCACTCTCTTTCATTCCTCCATTTCCTGATAGACTGACATATGGAGCGCTACATTACAGTTCCTGGAAACCACAACTACAGAGTCATCAATGCATTACAGACGGCCACGCCCCCTGGGGGGCGGAGTCATTACTTCAGGGCTTTTAGGCTTTGATCTGTCAGGTGAAAAACAGTGATTAGCAGGATGACTAATACACACTTCCACAAACACACACTGATATGCAGTCACTCAGACACACACTCATCAGACACACACATGGTTTAAGTGGTCATCTGAGAGCATGTAGTCAATAATACAAACAATCCGGTGGAAGTGTGTCATCTGGGGATCTCGAGCGGGATCTCGAATTACTGTCTCTTTCTATCTCTCTCTCTCAAACACACGCACACACACACACACACACTTTGTGAGTAACAGACTGGGTAAATAAAGGGCAGATGTACGGTTCAGTGCTGTCATTAAGCTGCAGGTTCCTCATCATTAAAACGTCTCAACATCGCCACATAAACGCATCATTAATTCCCAGTTGTCTGCTTCGCTCTGATGTTAGAACATGTTAGAACCATTGTAAAGAGTTTCTGCAGTACAGTGTACGGTCTGTGATGCACCTCGTATAAGCTGCACTGTAATGGATTTGTTTAGTTGGATGTGTGCACCTGCTCCATGTTTCCCCATTAGTGACTGTCGCCGAGGAGCTTGTGTTCTGCCAGTGGTTTGTGTGTTTGTTCGCAGAATTGTGGCTTTGTTTCCCACTCTAGTACACTTGATGCGACTTTGTGAAGATTTGAGGAGTTTATTCAGGTGTGTTTGAGTGAGATCTCGGACCTGCGTGGAGAGGGATGTGCTCATGATGAGGATGATGAAGGTAAAAGTGGGGGATGAGAGTGCGAGGGCTGAAGCGGTACCTCTGCCAGGTCAGAAAAGAGTGCTTGGCTGGCACTTCGTCTCAACACGTCCCAGTAGCTCTGCGCCACACACTTCTCGCGGATCTCTTTTTTCGACACCTGAGGGAGGGTCGGTAGCACAGGTGTGGCCATTAGTGGGTTAGTATTTGCCAGCAGGAGTAATGAGTTCACAGTGCTAGTGTGAAAAGAAGAGGGTTGGTTAGGAGTACGCTGCAGAAGTGTTAGTGTGTTAGTGTATGGGTGTGTGTTTGTCATTGCATTACTGTGTGTGTGTGTATGTGTGTGTGTTAATGTGTGTGTGTATGTGTTTGTGTGTGTTAGTGTAATAATTAAATATAGAAGTTAGTGATAATGAGTAGATGTTTGTAGATGATGATGAAGAGGTGAAATAGAGAATGTGTGTTTGTGTGTGTGTTTGTTTTAGTGTGGTAGTGCGCGTGTGCATGTGTGTGTGTGCATGTGTGTGTATGTGTATTTTTGTTTTTTAGTGGGGTATTGAGCGTGTGTTAGTGTATGTGTGTGTGTGTGTGTGTGTGTGTTTGTGTACCCAGACTCATAATAGACACTTGTAAAACCCAACTAGAATTGTTATTTTGTTACACTTATTGAATTGATAATGTATTTTGTTTCTTTGAAAAAAGTACCATGCAGTTGTAGAACCTACAGAGAATACACGTAGGACATATTTTTTTAACGGGACTGTACTAAAGACTATTTGTTTGTTTTTCAGAGGCTTGGAAAGCTGCCTAGAAACTTGATTTATGTTATCTTTATTGAAGCCAATATATTGTTGGTTAGTTAAATATGGCATAACTATTTCATTTTTATTGAACTATTGTTTTATTGCAGCACTGAAATGCAGCACAGAAGCTACTGTGATGTTTTTTCATAATTTACTGATATATGATGAAAATTTGTATTATTGTCTAAAATGGCAAGAGCTGTTGCACGGTTACTTACAGATGGATTGCTTTCAATTTTGGTGTTTTTATTTGGGACCAAAAGGAACAAAATAACACCCTGTCCCGTGAATTTATTCAAAAACATTTTTTCAGCACCACCCTAGTGTGTGTGTGTGTGTGTGTGTGTGTGTGTGTGTGTGTGTGTGTGTGTGTGTGTGTCAGTGTTCGTGGGTGTCTTAGTGTATGTGTGTTAGAGTAATGATTAAATATCAAAGGTAGTGATAATGAGTAGATGTTTGTAGTGTGTATGTGTGTGTGTGTGTGTGTGTGTGTGAGAAAGAGAAAGCGTGAGTGAGTGTGTGCGCGTGTCTGTGTGTTAGCATTTTTAGCTTGTGTGTGTGTGTACAGTAGTGTGCAGTAAAGATTATATACCCCCACTTTTGTATATACTGTGTGCACAATTATTAGGGAAGTTGTATTTTTAAGGATTAATTGTTATTGTATAACTGTACAGTGCTCCTGGTCAATCCAAAATGTTAACAAACCCTCAAACCTGAACATTTAAGTAGTAAAAGTGAAGTTTTGG
>JAOUQZ010000032.1:11053270-11064150 GCA_028564935.1 Neosilurus hyrtlii | reverse complement strand
CTTGGAGTTGGAAATTATGGATAAAATGATGATATGGTCAAAATAATCACTTGCCTAATAATTGTGCACACGGTGTAAAAGGGCTCCTAATAAAATGATGTAAAACAAAATTACTTCTCTATAATTTTTTGGTAAAAATGTATTGATCAATGCTGTTGTAGGTAATAAAAACATATATTGAGGTAAAAGTATATAATAAATTATAACACTGAAAATACCAATTTTTCAGAAAAATTGAAAGGTGTCAAAATTTTTTTTTGACTTTTGCATGAATGAACTTCAAACCACATGGAATGGTTTAGCAAGTGAAGGAATTCAAAAATATGTGAACACTATGCCTGAAAGTATAAATGCTGTAATCAAAGTAAAGGGTGGCCACAATAAATATATATATTTTTTGTTATTTTTGCCTCTCTCTCTCTCTCTCTCATTCTCTCTCTTTCTCACTGTCTCTCTCCCTCTCTCTGTGTGTCTCTTTCACTCTCTTTTCTCTCTTTTTCTCACTCTCTCTCTCTATCACTCTCTCTCTCTCACTCTCTTTGTCTCTCTCTCTTTATTTCACTCTCTTCTTCTCTCTCCATGTCTCTTTCTCTCTCCCTCTCTCTGTGTGTCTCTCTTTCACTCTATCATTTACTCTTTTTTCTCTCTGTTACTCTCTTTCTCACTCTCACACACACACACACCCCAAGTCTCTCCACCCCCCCACACACCCACACTCTCCCCCTCTCTATTTTTAATATTAATGTTCTCCCCCTCTCTGTTTTTAATGTGATAATTTTATATTTTGCTTATTGTCATTAATTCCTTCCTTCCTCCCTTCCTTTCATCCTGCCTAATTGCCATCCCTTAATCCCTTCTTTTTTCCTTCCATGCTTCCTATCTTCCCTCCCTCCATCCCTATTTGTTTTCATTCATCCATCCTTCCTTCTTTACACCCCTTCTACCTTCCTTCTACTATTCATTCATCCTGCCTACCTACCATCCACCGTCCCCTCCTCCTTTCCTTCCATTTTTCTTAACTTCCTTCCTTTCATCCCTAATTTTTACATCCTTCCTGCATTTTTTAATGGCTTCCTTCCTCCCTTCCTTCCATCCATCACTTTTTACTCTCTCACTCGCTTCAGTGTTTTGTCTTGTAAAAGAAGCCACTCTGTTGAATCATGACAGGGGGACCACCTCGGTGTATGTGCATGTGGGGGTGTGCGTGCACGTGTGTGTGTGTGTGTGTGTTTGTGTGATGGACTAAGTGCATTAAAACACTCCAGCAGCGGCTCAATAGAAAACACATTTTGGCCTCATTGTGTTTTTGCTCCAATCAAATCGTTTCTGGTGAAAAACAAATCAATCTGAATTTAATTTTTCCCGAAATCAGGGTCAAAACATTCACTTCAAAGCCCCAGATTGTTTGACCCTCGGAGGTCAAGCCTCCCTGCTTTTCTCGTGATCTGTCTGTCGATTTTTCCCGCATACTTGTCCTGTTTTCCCAGCTTCCTTTCACATCTAACACATAAGGTCAAAGATCAGAGGGCACAAGGTGATAGTGATACATACGCTAGAGCCTGGGGCGACATGATATCCATAGAGCTGCATGCTCTACATGATGTTAATATAGGAGGAAGAAGAGGAGGGAGGAAGGACACACACACAGAACAGGCCAAATGGTTAAAGGAGAAAAGATTCACACTCAACTTTTGTTTTCTTCCTAGTTACAATTTTCACAAGATTCACTCAGAGATAGAAGAGAAGGAGAAAAGGACGCAATTTCTTTTTTCAGAACCGAGCCATCAGTCAGCAAATCACCATGGTTGCCATGGTGAGACATTATACACATATAACACACAAGAAAAGCGAACATCTGGGATTTATAACAGCTTAAAGAGCATTCCTTAGGCATGGTACAAAACATCAGGGTCTTAACAGTGTGTGCGTGTGTGTGTGTGTGTGTGTGTGTGTGTGTATGTATGTGTGTGTGAGAGAGAGAGAGCGAGAGCATCTTTGATGTCATCCATCCATCAAATATTAAAAAGGATTCTCGACCTGATAAACACGATGTAATTTGCCGATTAGATCATAACCCCTCTGAAGCCATGCCCCATCATCACCCACAGGTGGCCACTGTGGATCAGATTCTCTCCCTGATATCCAATAGTCATCTTTTTATGTCTTTTTTATGGCAGCCAATAATCGTCAGCTAGTAATATGGGTAGCCAACAACAAATTATGGATCTTTCCAACATCACCTCATTCACACCAAGAGGCATGTACCACCTACTAGCATGTTCTTGGTAGTTAGGGGAAACTGGAGAACCTGGAAGAAATCAGCACAGATAGTAACCCAAGCTCAGGTTCAAACAAGAGACCCTGAAACCATGAGAAGAGAACATTCCCACTGTACCACCAAACCACTCATCTGTGACATTCAACATCATCTATAAATCATCTGTATTCTTCAACTACCATCTCAGTCAATCACACACTCCAAACACCATCTCCAACTCCTTCACTCACTCCAAACACCATTTCGTACGCCGTCATCCACTCCAAACACCATCTCCTACTCCATCACACACTCCAAACACCATCTCCAACTCCTTCACTCACTCCAAACACCATTTCGTACGCCGTCATCCACTCCAAACACCATCTCCTACTCCATCACACACTCCAAACACCATCTCCAACTCCTTCACTCACTCCAAACACCATTTCGTACGCCGTCATCCACTCTAAACACCATCTCCTACTCCTTCACTCACTCCAAACACCATTTCGTACTCCGTCATCCACTCCTAACACCATCTCCTACTCCACTACCCACTCCAAACTCCATTTCCTACTCCACCACCCACTCCAAACACTATCTCCTACTTCATCAGCCACTTAAAACACCATTTCCAACTCCATCACCCACTCTAAATGCCATCTCATACTCCATCACCCACTCCAGACCTCATCTCATACTCCACCACCCACTCCAGACCTCATCTCCTATCCCACCACCCACTCCAAACTCCATTTCCTACTCCACCACCCACTCCAGACACTATCTCCTACTCCATCAGCCACTTAAAACACCATTTCCAACTCCATCATCCACTCCAAACACCATTTCCTACTCCATCACCCACTCCAAACACCATCTACTACTCCACCACCCACTCCAAACACAATCTCCTACTCCATCAGCCACTTAAAACACCATTTCCAACTCCATTACCCACTATAAATGCCATCTCATACTCCACCACCCACTCCAGACCTCATCTCATACTCCACCACCCACTCCATACCTCTTCTCATACTCCACCACCCACTCCAGACCTCATCTTCTATCCCACCACCCACTCCAAACACCATCTCCTACTCCACTACCCACTCCAAACTCCATCTTCTACTTCGCCACCCACTCCAAACACCATCTCCTACTCCACCACCCACTCCAAACTCCATTTCCTACTCCATCAGCCACTTAAAACACCATTTCCAACTCCATCACCCACTCTAAATGCCATCTCATACTCCACCACCCACTCCAGACCTCATCTCCTACTTCACCACCCACTCCAAACTCCATCTCCTACTTCATCAACCAATCCAAACCACATTTCCTGCTCCAGCACCCACTCCAAACACCATGACCCACTCCAAACACCATCTCCTACTTCATTACCCACTCCAATCCCCATCTCTTACTCCATCAGCTAATCCAATCACCATCTTCCTCTCCATCTCCCACTCCAAACACCATCTCCTACTCCATCACCCACTACAAACCCCGTGATTGACCCCATGACCCACTCCAAACACCATCTCCTACTCCATCACCCACTCCAAACCCCATGACCCACTCCAATCACAATCTCCCTCTCCATCTCCCACTCCAAACGCCATCTCCTACTCCATCACCCACTCCAAACACCATCTCCTTATCCATCAGCCATTTAAAACACTATTTCCAACTCCATCACCCACTCCAAATGCCATCTCATACTCCACCACCCACTTCATACCCCATCTCCTACTCCATCAGCCAAGCCAAACCCCATCTCTTACTCCATCACCCACTCCAAACACCATCCCCTATTCCATCACCCACTCCAAACCTCATCTTCAACGCTATCATCTACTCTATTCCCCAATCAAATACACTATCAGTCACTCCAAACCCCAATCTCCTACTCCATCAGTCACTTTAAACCCCATCTCGTACTCTATCACCCACTCCAAACCCCATCTCCTACTCCATAAGCCAATCCAATTCCCATCTCCTACTCAAAGTCACTCCAACCACTATCTCCTACTTTATCACATACTCCAAAGACCACATCTCAGAGTCCATCACCCAATTTAACTCCATCTACTGTGCCAAAATTACATTTAACATTACATTACAAGATTACAAACTTTGTAAACATTTGTATGAACCATAATCCACTTTTTATTTCTCCAGTCCACAAAATTGGACAATTGATCTAACAATCAATCCAAAGTTCAAACTTCATAGCTGAACCCCATCTCTATTCCTGATCATCACCCACCCAGCAATCCTGATCTCCTGAAGGTCCAAGTCTGCTCACAGCACAACATTTCTACATTATTTGGTTTTGTTTATTTTTCATATATCACAAAAAAACTCCAGACTCTTACCAGCTGAGCTGACTTTTCTGCATCTCCTTTGCGTCCCTTCTTTTCATTTTTCTTCCGGAAGATTTCCTGCAGCTGTAGGACAGAACATAGTAGGAGCATAGATGCTAATCTTGCTAATCTGAAAAAAATTCTGCTACACAATCTTAAAAAAAGGATATAATACAAAAGATGGTTTTTTTTAGATCTAACTCTATCTCCAGGGCTAGGTACATAACTGGACCTCTGGAAAGGTCTAATACAGGGTCAACATAAAGATCGAGAGGTCAGATGATCTCACCACTAGAAACTCTTGCTTGTCCACCATCTGGTTGCTGTCAGCGTCAAACATTTTGAAGGCTATTTTAAAGCCAGCATGAGGCTCTGAGGAAAAAACACGAGTCATATATGTCGATTCAGCTTTTATAATCTGATAATGTGCTTTACTACTGTATGATGTCATTCACATAAAGCATTAAGCAGGATGATTCCTCGGTGGTAAGTCGTCTCATCACATGATTGCATTGTCCCAAGACAGTAGGAGGGGTTTAGAAACTCCTAGAACTAGATGTTTATTTAAACTTTATGGACAGATGTTGTGGAGGCATGGTGGGGTAGTGATTAGCATGTCAACCTAAGGGGTACAAGCCCCGGGTGTTCCTGTATGGAGTTTGCATGCAAAACCTTTTGCTTGTTTGGGTTGCCTCTGGGTACTCTGGTTTCATCATATGGTCCAAAGACATGCACATTAGACAACCTGTTCCAAATTGCCCCTTGGTGTGAGTGTGAATGGTTGTGAGTGTGTTAGCTGTGTGATGGTCTGGCAAGCTGTTCTGGATGTGCCCCGCCTTCACCCAGGGTAAGATCGGCTTCAGCCTCCCTGTATCCCTAATAAAATAAAGCAGTTCAGCAAATGAAGGAATGAGGCAAAGGATCAGTGTCAGTGTCGGTGACAGTGGTCCAAACTTTTTTTTCCCATTTCCCTGTTGTATTTACCAGAAACCTTAAATTTTAGTCTGTGAAATTTTACCTCCACATCGCAACTAACAAATGAATATTCAAACACTGAAGCCTTGTCTCAAACTCGACAGTTTTGAAGCTCATGGGTTCAAAGTCAGAGTCTCAGTTCCAACTCTCCTTGCGTACAAAACACCACCTTTCATCACCTCCTCCAGGTGTGTTTTTGACCTTGTCGAGGGCCACATGTCTCTCAGTGGTATTACGTTGCCGTGGGAACAGTATGTCAGTGCAGGGTCACTGTGTTCTAGAGGATGTGCTGAGTGAAGTGCTCGGGTGCAGCAGGAAAAGGTGAAGACACAAGCTTTAATGATGCTACTCAACAGCTTCAAAACACCTGAGCCATTTCAGAACATTGAATGTGGAGCACACACGCTGTCAACAAAATCAGCTTGTCTGGACATCTCACATCACACAGGATGAAAGTGTGGGTGGAAACTGTCTGGACCTTTTGGACCATAATGTTTAACAGGGGTTCGGTTTTTGTGAGTTGTCTTTAATGAGGTAACAAGAAGTGTGAACACTGAAAACCCCCAAATGAAATATGTGGGTTGGCTAAACAGTTCATAGGCTGACCTCGATGCAGTGGTCAAATTTGACCACGAGTGGTTTACTTATTATTCCATCAGTGTTGCAGTGCTAGAATCTCCTTGGTATAGAAGCTCTCAAGTTTTATTGCTCAGGTATTACTTCTTTTTAGTCAGCCTATGAACCTTTCAGCCCACCATTGAATTGTGTCATGGACAAAGCAGGAGAGAGGGACACATTGAAAGGAAAGACAGAGAAGAAGAGAGAAAAAAATCAGATACTTACTAGTCAGGATACAAAGCAGGAAGAGATACTCTGTGTAAGAGATGATGCCTGACAAAGAAAAATCAAAGGATTACTGGTTTAATTCTTGCTAAAGAACAGAAATGTACACCAAGAATCCCTCATTTTGTTTCTTATTCTCTCTCTATCTTTTCTGCTGGACAACAAAACCACTTAGTGGCCATTTCCATTCACTCACTCATTTATTTGCCAAATCACTTTGTCATACTAGGGTCGCAGGGATGCTGGAGATTATCTCAGCAGACTCTGGGTGGAGGTGGGGTACACCCTGGACAAGTCACCAACCACTGCAGGGCCAACACGCATACAACCTTTCACAATTACACTCACACCTAGGGGCAATTTGGAACAGCCAGTTAGCCTAATGTGCATGTCTTTGTACTGTTGAAGGAAACCAGAGAACCCAGAGGAAACCCACACAAGCATGGGAAGAACATGCGAACTCCACACAAAATCACCCTTGTCGAGCCTGGGACTCGAACCCAGGACTGTCTTGTTGTTAGGTGGACAACCTACACCATCGTGCCACCCTGGTATTTCAACTGAAACCATAATTGAAACTCTTTGATAGTTTTACAAAGGGATGTCCTTTCAGGAAGATAAGATCTAAAGATTCTCTCGGGTGCACACGGAAAGCATCAGGCCTTTTACTGGCCTAACACCCCAGGATGGACTGTGAAGTTACCCAGGCGAGCATTTGTTTCGACTCGTGAGAAAGAGGATACATGATGCGAGCTCTTGAGGATGTTTTGGTAGTGAGGGTAAAAGACAGGGATCTGTTCAACATATACAGGGACTAAAAAGCATTCTCTAAATGTATAGGTAACAGGGCTACAGATAGTTCTGGCTGGCTGAGCCCAGGGTTTCAGACCAGTGCTCTTTTACGCCTCGGGGAGAGGAACCCAACACGAGAGCAGGGGGATGACACCTACCTGGTCTTCCTGTACACAAACAAACAAATGTGCACACCCGTGGAATATCGGGCTTCTTAATTTCCTTAAGCTGCAGAGCTCATGATAGGGTTTCTTATTCACTATTATTTTATATTCTCAGAATGTCAACAAGTCTTTAAGAACTTAATTTAGGTTAATTTAGATTTTAGGGCAACATTTACATCAAAGGAGGTTTCTCTAACCCAATCCCAAATGGCCTTGAAATAAGGAACAAAATAGGATCACAGAATGCTATTGGTGCAACATCTGTTGGTTCTAACTGGTTCCATCACAAATGGATGTCATCCTTTTATTAAGAATTGTGTGAATGATCTTAAGAGGAAAAGGAGAACTTAAATCATTGTGCAAGCAAAGAGGCATATCACATTGCAACTGTAGCCTATCTCAGCCAACTCTGGGTCCCAGTCCATCGCAGGGCAACACACACATGCAAACATTCACAATCACACTCACACCTCAGGGTAATTGAGAATATCCTGTTGGACTAATGTGCATTGGACTTTTGGAGAAAACATGGGAGTACCCAGAGAAAACCCATGCAAGCATGGGGAGAACATGCAAACCCCACACCAAAACACCCTCGCCGAAACTCAAACCCATGACCTTCTTGCAGTGAGGCAGACGTGTTAATCAATACAACACCGTGCCACCTGCGGTAGAATCTGTCACTGCCAAGTTATTAACAGCAATTAACGGCTGTTAATTTACCAGCCACTGGCTCCTGAGGAGATAGCAAAGTTGACTTGACTTTATATTACAGTCCAAGAGAAATGAACAAAGTGGCTGAACTTGCTGGTTGGGTGGGACACTGCGAGGGCAATACTACTGTTCCTGCCAATCAGAGTGATGCAAACCAATCTTCTGCATCTTTATGTGGACATGCATTTTAGCCTTTGTCACCTATCAGATGTGGAATCATAACATGAGTAATGATGGTGCTAGGATTTCCCAAAGAGGCAACAGGCACCATCTTCAGGATCTGTTACCTCGAGGGAGGTATGTCAGGAGGCCCCTTGGAGGGTCGATGGAATGAGCAGACATACTGTAGCCTTCCAGAGTAAACTCTCCAGTTTCAGCTTGTGTGACAGTAGACAGAAGGTGATTCACTGAAGGAATGTCCAGCAGCAGGGTCAAGGCAGAAGAAACAAGGAAACACCCGATGAGGAATACATTGATATTTTTGTACGTTGCTAGCGTTGTTAGTTAGGTGTTAAATTTCCGCATGTCTCCACCCCGGTCCTGAAAGACTAAACCTCCCTCAGGATCAGTTGTATTCCCAGTAATCACCTTGGCTCTAAAGTTCCCTGGAAACCAGCCTCTCGAGATGTTCACACACACATCTTCATAACATGGTGAAGGTTGAGTTAAGGAGATGGTGTGAATTACAGGGCCGCGGTTAAAAACGGTAATTATAAAAGTGGAATCCATGAGGTTTATTTTTATCCGTCCTGCTGCGGTTAGCACCTGTGTGAAGCAAGTGTGTAATTACGACCGCGGGGAATTAGGCTTCCACCAGCGCCACGCCAGCAAATTCTTTAATTGTGGCTCTTGTGTCAGTGATCTTCCTCATTTTTATTTATTTAATTCACATTTCTTTGTATTTTTGTTTCAATTTAGGATTCAGGAACATCAACAGCTTCTGGAGAAATGCCAAATAACAGCAAGGAAACATGGAAGAGAGAAAAAGAGCAAGAGGGATAGATTCAGCTTTCAGTATAGGCAAAGCTTTGGATTATACAGGCTGCTTTAGCATTAAACTGAACAAATTTTGGGTGGAGTGCTAAAGTTATGTTAGCTTAGAATGCACAAGGGCAAATATTGAAGTCTTTCTTGGGAGTTTCCATTGCAGATTAAAGGGATTAAGGGATTCATGAAGGTAAAAAATAAATGATTATATAACTGGAATGTTGCTAATCTCATAGAGTCTGCTAGCAATTAGCCACAGTAAAAAAAAACTTTTATCACCAGTATTAATCTAGTTATATAGCTGAGCCTATCTATCTATCTATCTATCTATCTATCTATCTATCTATCTATCTATCACAACATCAGTAGTAGACAGAATAGTTTTGTTTACTGGTTAATGGACACAAGTTCACACATATACATTTCACCATGCTGTGAAATTTATGTGTTAACTAGCTCTGCCCCAAAGCTGTTTTTGTGTCACTCAGTTTATGCTAATTGGAAATTAGTGCACAATTTCAGAGATGTTGAACCCTGGCTAAACAAAAAAACACAGTAATAATACAAAATAACATTTTAAAAATTTTGATACTGTATTAATCCCACAAGGGAAATTATTGCCTCAGCATGTAACCCATCCAAAGTGAGCACACACACGTAAACAGTGAGCACATACATTTGGAGCATTGGCCTGCGACACACTGCAGCGACTGGAGAACAGTTGGGGGTTAGGTGCCTTGCTCAAGGGCACTTCAGCCATGAAGATGGAGGAAGGGAAGATGCAGCTCACTCCCCCTGCCACAACGCATTTTTCCTGCTGGTTCGGGACTCGAACCAGTGACCTTTTGTTCCCAAAGCCGTTTCTTCATCCACTGGGGCCAGAGTACAGCTGCCCCCACAGCACAGTAGCTACACTTTCTAGGTTAGTATGAGCTTGCTCATGTGTGAATATGAGGACAGACATGTGGTTTTGATGTGAGTGTCATCATGCTTATGCAAACATTCCTCAAGATTAGCCCCTCCTACTTCATTTTCCATAGGAAGTGTGGAATTTATTTCTAAAAAAGTTTAAAACTTGTATAAATTACCGAAGCTTTAGCAAGAGTTGTTATAATGCTGGTCTCACTGTTAGCTTGGAAATTCTGTACATGAACTCTTACCTCTTTCACGGAGATTTCGGAAAAGTGTAGAAGTTCCTTTCCATACTGGAGGCGTCTCAGAAAGAATCTTTTCAAACTCCTGTTACAACCAAAAATAAATGTAAACATTTAATAAAAAAAAACTTGATCCAGCTAAACTGCAAGATGTCTTAGTTTATAGCATACTTTGCATGCTATATACACTAACTGCCTATTTTGACATTGTTAGCATATTAGCTAGCTAACCATGTGTGCAGATGTGGAAGTACACTGTGTAAATAGCCTAATCACTGCAGTAATTCCACCAGCACATGTTTATTAACAATTTCAGCACATGACAAATGAACTACATTAATCTCACCTGCTGTTAGCATTAGTGCTACAGTACAAACCTTTATGTTGTGTTGTATTCATTACTTTTAAATACCTAACACTGAGTCTTTTAGTTTCACACTGTGTATGTGTGTGTGTGTGTGTGTGTGTGTGTGTGTGTGTGTGTGTGTGTGAGAGAGAGAGAGAGAGTGAGAGAGAGATACTGACAAGTGTGACTAGTGTATCATATTTAGTACTTTATTACTCCACCTGTTTACTGAGAGACCGCCAGGGTTTTTTACCTAGAGAGAGAGAGAGA
>JAOUQZ010000032.1:11037775-11049156 GCA_028564935.1 Neosilurus hyrtlii | reverse complement strand
TATAAATTTATTTGACTAGGGGGTTGAAAGGCTTTGAAGCTTTGAAAGAACCTCAAACACAAATTCAAAGAAAAACAATTAGCAAAAGAACCTTAACATGGATTTAATCACATAAATAGACTTCTTTATTACATAAAACAATTTGATAAAGGAAAATCCCTGATGGATTTTAAAAAGAAGCTTCTCCCTTTAAAGAAACCCTAAGAAAGGGTTCTGAAACCAGTAACAGAGCAGTTCTCTTTGACATAAGGTTTAAAGTACCACCCTTTTGATATAGCATAGAGCCATTAACCATCCAAAGAACCTTTGAAGACTCCCTTTTAAATGTTCCTTAGAACTTTTTTGGATTTGGGATTTTAACAAAATTCATTTTTGGTAAATGGAGAACCCTAAAGGATTCTTCTTTATGATGCTTTGTTAAATCGAAGGTCTTTGGTGGAACCCTAAATTAAAAGATTTATTGTGAAACTGAATCAAAGGGTTCCCTTTCAAGAGATTCTTTAAACCTTATACTGCATTATTCTTTGATTTGTTCCTCAGTAGAAACCTTAAAGGGTTCTGTGTGGAACCCTACTTGGAAACCTAGTTCGCTTTGAAGTATGTATGTAAAAGTCTTAAAATATTAAAAATCCAAAGAACCTTTGAAGAACTCTTTTTGATAGTCCATCCATCCATCCATTTTCTGAACCCTTTAATTCTACTAGGGTTGTGGGGAGACTGGAGCCTGTCTCAGTCGTACACCCTGAACAGCTCGCCAGTCCATTGCAGGGCAACACACACATAACCATTCACACTCACACCTAGGGACAATTAGGAACAGCTAATTTACCAATTGTACATGTCTTTGGACTGTGGGAGAAGACTCGAGTACCCAGAAGAAACCCACACAAGCATGGGGAGTACATGCAAACTCCACACCTTCATGCTTTGAGGTGGAAGTACTAACCACGACACCGCCGTGCCACCTCTTTTTGATTGTTTTTATTACTAAAAGAACCTAAATTAGGATTAAAAAAAGCACAACCCGAAATTCTTAATTTCGCAGGAGAACTCTTAAAGCTTATTTTGAAGATTAAAACCAATAACCACCCAAAAAGAAGAACCTTTGAGTAAAGTTCCACCTGCACGTGCAATCTCTCTCTCTCTCTCCCTCTCTCTCTCTCTCTCTCTCACACACACACACACACACACACACACACACACACACACACACACACACACACACACATACTCTAAGCTCCACCCTCTTATTCTTCTCTTTCCCCGTTCGTTTCCACCTGCTGCCTGTTTTTTCCTCCTTTCTCATTTCCTTCATCAGTTTCCTCAACCAGAAGACATCACTGACCTTTCTTTCTTTCGTTCTTTTTCTTTGAGTCTATCTATCTATCTATCTATCTATCTATCTATCTATCTATCTATCTATACACATATACATATGTGTGTGTTATGGGATGGTTTATGGATGATGAGCGCGATATGAAACCCGTCAGATCATCAAACGTGAGGGAGGATCAAACGATCGAGGAGTTAACGGGTCAAATGGGCCGGTGGTGGTGGTGGGGGGGTCATTTACATACGTCAAATGCGCGGTGGATTTGCATACGGGACGTATTTAAAGGCTTGTGCGTCAGGAATAAGAAGTCTTATTAAGCAGACTAAACCAAGCACACACACTCGCACACACACTTCTACGGTAACTTTTCGGATGATGGGTGCTCTCGTGATTGGTGGTCCCAGCAGCAGCAGCAGCAGCAGCGGATTCTCTTCACACGCCTCCGTCGCGACTACCGGTACTCTCCTCATGCACGCGCACCTGGCCACGGCGGCGGAGCGGCTGTCGCGCAGCGCTCTCTCACCTGCGGCAGAATTCGCGCACCTCCGCGGGGTCCTGCGGCGGCGCCAGCTTTACTGCAGAACCGGCTTCCATCTGGAGATCCTACCGGACGGAACCGTGCAAGGCACGAGGAAGGACCACAGCAGATTCGGTACGGAACAAAAATGTAGATTTAATTATCAATTATTTAATAAACTCCACTATTATTATTATTATTATTATTATTATTATTATTATTATATTTACTTATTTATTTATTCATTTTTAACCATTTTATTCACAATAGTTATAATAATAATAATAATAACAATAACAATAACAGTGAACATTATTGTTATTAGTGAACGCTATTATCTGTGCACTGTCAGTATAAAAAGGGTACTAACGGTACCTTACCTTCTATCTTATCCTTTGTACCTATGATGTTTCACCATGAAAGTGTGTATACAGTGCACACAAGTACCTTTCAGAGTAAAGTGTTAAATGTACACATGTCTATTCTGAAGGTATAAGAGGTGTAGTTTAAAGGAACCATCTCAAAGTAAGCTTTTATTTGTATATGATTTACGCTCCCAGAAAGACGGGTACCAGGTCACTAGGATCTTCTATACCTTTATTTTGTTCTTTCATAGCCACTTAAGTAGTTGTTAAGTACTGCTCAGTACCATTACTCTAAAAGTTGATTATGGTACCATATGCTTTTTTAAATAAAAAACATTAAAGTACTATGTCTATTTTAATTTTGTGATTAAAGCTACCACATGCTTTATTTCTCAATGTATGTGTACACATTATAGTTTTGCTTCCCCAAACTGTAAATGTTATGGAAGCTGTATTTTGTTAATCTCAGTGCTCATGAGAAATTCATGCAAATGCAAATAAACCCAAAAAAGTGCTATTTTGTGATAGTACAACACTTAAACTGAAATCTTTTTATGCTGTTAGACTTGGAAGGTGCTCATAGTTTACATGTAGTGGTATTAAAATTTAAATTAAAATTATAAAATAGAGTAAAAGTTCCTTTAGTTCGATGTTCTTATTGTTTATTCATTTTTGTTTACTTGTTTTTCCTTCTCATCCAGGTATTTTGGAGTTCATCAGCCTGGCAGTGGGGTTGGTGAGCATCCGTGGTGTTGATAGTGGCTTCTACCTGGCCATGAACAGCAAAGGGCATCTGTACGGCTCGGTGGGTGTCATTTATTTTGTGTAATCGGTTAATAATACCTAACTTAACATTAGCACATAAGGTTATAATGTGAATCTACCAGCAGGGGACAGATGTATAGTCACATTCTTTAACCTTACCATGTTAATGTCCTACTTTTGTTTATATCTTCTGCAGGAAAAGCTGACAGCTGAGTCTGTTTTTCGTGAACATTTCGAGGAGAACTGGTACAACACATACTCGTCAAACCTTTATCGACACGGTGAGCGAGGGCCGCATTACTTTGTTGCTCTAAACAAAGACGGCACTTCACGAGATGGTGCTCGATCCAGGAGGTACCAGCGCTTCACTCACTTCCTCCCACGACCCGTTGATCCTGACCGTGTGCCTGAGCTCTACAAAGATATACTGGGACAAAGCTGAGACAAGGCTTAGATCGCAATGATGCTGAACATCAACAAAAAGCCCTAGGGGTTTAAGATAGAAAAGGGTTTGGAGATCCCTCTCTGGAATGATTTGCCATTTTGGTGGAGCAGATCATCTGACAAACATCCAAACATCCTTAAATCTCATTTCCAACAGACGGAGGAGGTACGGACAGTCTGGTTGAAGAGGACAGCATCTTAGAGGGATTCGTCATCAACTGGGCTCTAATTGTTGAAGCTGAAACTCACTGAACATCTGTCAGAGCTCTGGATATTGAGAACTGATGATGGAGAAAACTCTGGTGGTAGACTGCTGTAAGCTGGCAGACTTGTGGAAAATACTTGCTCTCAGTTAGTGCAGACAATGACCCAATGGTCCCTCTGGGAAAAAATTGCTGGATCCAACATCCACATTATCCAAACGCCCTTGTGGCTGGAGTACAAAATCTCTCTGTGGCTGAGAAGATGTCTCAGATAGATCTGTAATCTCTTTAGAACTCTTTGTTCTGAAGCATCCAGTCAAGGGGATGCACTTCTAGAAAGATCCACCTGATCTAGGGTTAGATTGAGCCAATAAACAGCTTGTTGGACAATCCGTATCTGGTTTAGGACAAAACCTTAAATTTACTACGAGAGCTTTTCTTTTGGAAGACACAACAGCTTTTGGAAATTTTTTTAAAGGTCCTTGGAAAATAAGGACCTTGTCAGACTCATCTGATTGTTGGAATGAAAATGGACTTTGGTATTTCGGTTCAGGAAACATTTCCCCATTCGATGAGCATCTTTTGGGACAGTCAGTGAGCTACTCTGGAAATTTCTGGAAAGTTTCCTTCACTGTCAGGACTCTGATCTGTTCATCAAGCCTCTACAAACATTAAAATTTGTATTAGTATATAATTTATGTTTTTTTAATTACATGTATTTATTTTATATATTTATTTATTTGCAAAGTATTGTAAAGTATTTTTACAGGTCTATAAAATATGTAAAAATGGGAAGACATGGAATTATCCTGAAAGTATTTTGATCCAGGAGTTTTTGAGCTGGCTTGACTCGAAGAATTCTGTTTTTGTTTCATGATCACAGTCCCGCGTGGATTATTTCTGGCTTTCTCAAATCTCTCTCTCTCTCACACACACACACACACACACACACACACACACACACACACACACACACACACACACAGAGCAAGACACAAGAATTTATGTTTCAACAATGTTGGTACAATGTTACACAAAATTTGTGATATCGTTATTTGTAGATGCCCAAAAACATTGAAACATTAAGATGTTTGAGTAACATTAATGTGTAAGGACTCTGTAGATGTGGTTTCAGTCCCTGTGTGATTCACTGAAAAGGAAACCGCAGAACGGAGATGCACAGTCCTTGTCCCACACTAGATGGTGCTGTACTGGAAACCTAGCTGGTGCAACATTTTGGCAACATTAAAACATGTATATAATGTTAATAAACATGTACATGTTCTGAATAAACATTCTGGTTCAACATTCTCACAATATTCAGATAATGTTTTGTACAATCACCCAACCTCAATGTAGCATTACAGTAACGTTGCACAAAGTTGTGTGCTAGCCTGGTCTTTCCGGAATCTTTTAGGGGCTCACCAGGAATTAAAGATGGTTAAAACTGATTTTGAATGCTTTGGTGTCTGACTACAAGGTCAGAGGTGAATGGTTATTGAAAACCTGATTAAAGACAAAAAGATGAGTAGAGGTTGAATAAGAAGGGCAGGTTTATACAGAGGTGTGTTTAACTGATTAGAATTGATGGGTTAAAAATGTTTTATCTTTCTCAATGGTTTCTTCTTTTATTATTTAAAAGGTTGTTAAAATGAAAGGAACAACAACAATAACAATAACAGGAACAAACATTGTGATTCAAATTTAGATTTTAAATAGTTCTTAAATATATAACATATTTTTAAAAAATATATAGCTCAGTGCTGCTGAATTCTGGGAGATATGAGTTATGTAGCATGAATGGGAGGAGTCTCGAGTGTCAGCGCTGTATAACAATCAGAGATCTTTCTAAAGTTGCTAAAGAGGATTCAGGAGATGCTGGTGAGGGACAAACGGTTTATAGCTGGTGTAACATAAGTGAGAACAGAGACAGATTTAAATAAAACAATAAGTGGATAAAAAGCACAACATCAGTCTGTATTATAGAATATTTTTCTCAGTTAGATCATGTTATTGGTCTAAAACCAATTGGGATAAAATTACATCATTGTTTCTATATCCACTTCACTATCCAGATTCCCAGATTGGGTTCTTAAGTAGATCAATCACTGACAATATGAGTTTTATTACATCTCTATTCTCATCCTATTCGTACACATGAATATAATACAATTCCATGAAGTCTAGGGAAGGAGGCAGGGTCAGAGGTCAGGGTCAACCATTGTACCCATTATTGAGCAGTTTGGAGTTCAGACTTTAAAGACCTCGCTTGAGGGCCTGGCAGCGATACTCAGCCTGTTCCAGGACTGTGACAGTGTTTATGTCTGGAGGACATTTAGAACATTTAGACATTTAGCTACAACTATCCTCTATAGTTCAAGTGTCTATATTCAGGGTCGCAGGAAGGCTGGAGCCTATCTCAGCCAACTCTGTGCAAAGGTGGGGTACACCTGTCAGTCCATTGCAGGGCAACACAGACAACCATTCACACCCATACTCACACAGAGGAACAATTTGGAACAGCCAGTTAGCCTAATGTGCATGTCTTTGGACTGTGTGAGGAAACCAGAGTAGTCGGAGGAAACCCACGTAAACATGTGAAGAACATGCAAACTCGTTCATTCATTCATTCATTAATTTTCTAAGCCACTTAATCCTAATTAGGGTCGAGGGGAGGCTGGTACCCATCTCAGCTGACTCTGGGCAAGGGTGGGGTACACCCTGGACAGCTCGCCAGGCCATCGCAGGGTCAACACTCACACAATCATTCACACTCACACCTAGGGGCAATTTGGAACAGCCAATTAGCCTACTGTACATGTTTTGGACTGTGGGAGGAAACCAGAGTATGCAGAGGAAACCCATGCAAGCACAGGGAGAACATGAAAACTCCACACAGAAATGCCCTCACCTAGCCAGGACTCGAAACCCAAGACCTTTTTGCTGTGAGATGGATGTGCTAACTACTTCACCACTGTACCATGCTCATTATAGATTAAGAAACCGTAAATATCCAAAAAATAATTATTAAACTCTTGATTATATTTTCAACAATTTAAAATGGTTCTACTTGGAATTCTTACTTATAAGGAAACACTCAGTTGAAGAACCTGTAGAAGCTAGAGGAAGCTAGAGTGAGGAAGGTACAGGGTTATGAGGTTAAGAGTTAGGGGTCAAATATGTTTCTGTCATGATCTCTGCCTGGCTGTGGTGTTGTTTTAGTGTCTGAACAGTAGGTGGAGGCAGAGCAGGCTGCAGAAACCACTGGGGCGGAGCCTAGCTAGCTCCTGTTCACACAGGAGTTCCATTTGACATAGTCAGGAAGACCTACTTAAGGAGCAGCAGGAGCACCCAGTCTTCACCAGATTATCTGCTTTCAACAGTGGTAATCAGATCGCTCTATCTTTTTGGAAACTAGAGAAGTTCTAGGGTGGAAACTTACCCCTGTCCTCTTTGTTCTCAGTACCCAGTATCCTTCGATGCAGATTCCTGCCAGCAGTCCTGTCCAAGACACCGTGCTCCAGTCTATCACCACAGAGCCTCTGGAAAGACTCACCTTCACGGCCTACCTGCCTGCTCTCCCTCCAACGGCTCAGCTCCTTTCACCACAGCCTCCTCCAGTAAGGAATTCATATTAGCAAAGGCTTAGACCCTCCTTCTGGATTCCACCAGTATTCCTGGCTTGTTCGCTATACCAATCTGTTCAATAAATCATCTTCTACTCAACAGGCTTTTTGGTGTTTTTCTTTAGAGTACACATTTGTGTATCTTCCCGTGTGGGTCATGACAGAATATTCTGGCCAACCATGGACTCTGCAGACACCATTAAGATGGCTGTCTTGGAACATGGCCAAATGCTAGGTGAACATGCTAAAGCTGTCCAAACCTTGCTGGAACAACAAACTATTATCCATCAGTGCCTAGAACAAGCTGTTAGCCCAATTCAGAGCCTGCATGATTGTGTTCCTATCCCAGTCTCTCCAGTTGATCCTCTGCCCAGTTCTGCTGCTTCACCTCCAACAGCTCTTCCCTCTGGTCAAAATGTTACCTCTGAACCAGTTTTCCAGGATGCTGCTACATCATCCTTGCCAGATCCGTATTCTGGAGACATGGAAGGTTGTGGGAGTTTCCTATTACAATGCTCTCTGGCAATTAGTTGTTCTCCTCATTCCTTTCCCAATGATTCCGCTAAGGTGTCATTCATTGTGTCACTTCATAAAGGAAAGGCATTATCTTGAGCCTTAGCCTTTTTCAGCTTACCCTCAATTAACTCCTATCACTTTTCCTCCTTCCTCAAAGAATTTAGGACTTTTGACCATTCCCTTAGGGCAAGAAGAAACAGAGTGTGGCTGAATTTGTGATAGACTTCAGAATCCTTCCGAGACTGGTGTGGCATCAAACTCCTTAGAAGGAATCTTTCCAAACTTCCTAAATGACCAAATTTAAGATCAGTTGGCTTCCAGAGATGAACCATCGTCTTTTGAGTATCTGGTGTCACTGGCCATACGCATTGATAAACGTCTTCGAGAAAGAAATCCGGAAAGGAACTACAAACCCTGTGTAACAATGTAATGCCCCGTCCGCCACTAAATATTCCAGCCGTCTATGCCCAGACAGTCTTCAGATAGTTTCAAGCCCATGCAGATTGGCAGGATCCAACTTATACCAGAAGTGTAACTCAGAAGAATTAAGGCTGGTACTTATTGTAGCACAAAGGGACACTACTTGGCCACTCGCCTGGTTCACCCAAAAGAGAAAGTCCACCTGTAGATGCAGGAATACACATGGGTGGTGTAATCAAAACCAGTCCCCCTCGCATAATTTTACCAGCCATTTTTCAAATGGGTCAAGTTACCAAATAAAATGAAATGAAAAGAGAGTAGAATTGGATCAGCTGGATTCTCTTTTGTCTCTTGCATTGCCTCAAGTCAGCTATTCCTTCCCACTGTTAAAGCTTCCCTGCCAACCCCCAAGCGGCTCCTGATCTCTCCTCTGTCCCCAGTTAATTTCATGATCTTCAAACTGTCTTCAGTAAAGACAAGCACTCCCCCTTCCTCCTCATAGGCCATATGTCTGCCCCGTAGACCTCCTTCTTGGGGCACCATTACCCACCGGTAGGCTATACAATCTCTCTTGCCCCAAGAGGCAAGTTATGGAGACTTATATCCATGAGTCCCTAGCTGGCGGAATCATTCACCCATCCTCCTCCCATGTTGGGGCCAGATTTTTCTTTATTGAAAAGAAAGACAAAACTCTTAGACCATGCATCGACTTCTGGGGTCTCAATCAAATCACCATCAAGAATAATACCCCATGCCACTTATCTCGTCAGCTTTTGAGCCCATTCAAGGGGCAACCATATTTTCTAAACTAGATCTATGAAATGCCTACCACCTAGTGCGTATAAGGGAAGGGGGTGCATAGGAGATAGCATTTAACGCCCCTCAGGGCTATTTTGATTACCTTGTCATGCCATTTGGGCTTACCAATGCCCCAGCTGTTTTTTAAGCATTGGTCAATGACATTCTCAGAGATTTCATAAACCAGTAGGTACTTATTTATCTGGATGACATTATGATCTTTTCCAGATCTCTAGAAGAACACAAACTCCACATCAGACAGGTGTTGCAAAGGCTGGTGAAAAACTGATTGTACATCAAGGCAGAGAAAGGTGAATTTCATGTCCCCTCAGTCACATTCCTCGGTTACATCTTTGAGGGAGAGCAGGTGTAGACTGATCCTGAAAAGATTAGGGGTGTCGCTGACTGGCCAGAACCTACCTTTGGTAACCAGCATTAGAGGTTTCTGGGTTTTGCTAACTTCTACTGCCACTTCATCCGAAACTACAATCAGGTAGTCGTACCACTCACCCAACTTACTTCCATTAAAACTCCCTTTTGTTGGTCCTCAGAGGCTGAGTCTGCATAGTTAGTGAGTCCCTCAAAGGGACAAGAACAAAGTAGACCAGTCTGAAGGTTCTTTAGCTTGTTCTTCTGAGGAAACCTGTCAAGGTTCTGTGTATAAGCAGACAGCAGGGAGATTGACTTTGAGAAGGTTCTAAGTAGATTTTTGAGCATAATGTAGATTCTAAGAGCATGTTACAGACACTTATCCAGGAAATGCACACACTCTTGGGAAAAAAGGGTACTTCAAAGGTTCTTTAAGACTTGATTGCATCATTAACGATTCCCAGCCTCCAAAAATGATTCTTTAAGAGTTCTACAGCTTAGGTTCCTGACATAAGACCTTTAAATTCCCAACATCCTGGATCGACATCTGAAGAACCCATACTGCTGCACTTTACACAATTTTCTCCGGGATCAATAAAGTATTCTGATTCTGATTCTTAATGCATATCTATCATTTCAGTTTGTCATTCAGAGGGAACCCTTTGATGGCTCCATGAACTGCATATTCATATAGGTTCCTAGTATGATTTAGAAAGCTATTAACATTAACAATCCCTAAGAACCCTAAGAACCATGAGAACTGATTGAAGAAGCCTTTTTTGGTCAAGCTTTCTGAAAGAATTTTTAAAAGTTCTACTTTTCAGTGACCAGGAGAGTCTAAAGGGTTTTTCAGTTTGTCCTTTTGAGAGAACCATTTATGGTTAACTAGAGGCAGCACGGTGGTGTAGTGGTTAACATGTTCACCTCACAGCAACAAGGTCCTGGACTTCGAGTCAAGGACTTGGTGAGAGCATTTCTGTGTGGAGTTTGCATGTCCTTGCTGTGCTTGCATGGGTTTCATCTAGGCACTTTGGTTTCCTCCCACAGACCAGTCATGCACATTAGGCTAATTGGCTGTTCCAAATTGCCCCAGCTGTGTGTAATGGTTTTGTGTGTGTGTCAGTGTGTGTGTGTGTGTGTGTGTGTGTGTGTGTGTGTGTGTGTGTATGTGTGATGGTGAAGCTGTTCAGAGTGTACCCCACCTTTGCTCAGAGTTGGTGGTGATAGGCTCCAGCCTCATAGCAACCATGGTAAGTTAAAGTGGTTCAGCAAATAATTAATGTACAGCTAGACACCGAGGTATTTTTGAAAGAGAAACATTAGAGCTCTCTCTATAAAAAGAAGAACCTTGAAGAAACCCTATGACTGCACCTACACATGTACTGACTATGCGGTATGAAGAATCAGACAGTAAAAGCGATGATGTCATCAGGCTGAATGGCATGTCTTCTGAGTGTGTGACACATGCTGCAATTACACGCTGGCTGGCGGCCATCTTGGGTTTCTCGTCCCGCCACCAGCTTCCATTGTCATTCAGGATGTTGAGAATCATCTCCTTTGTTGACATTTAAGTAGCGCTAAGTGTGTGTCAACACATCTGGCTTGGAGTGTAAGTGTATGTTTGAGTGAGGAACTGAGAAGGAACTGATACTTTTAAATGACATAAGGGTGGTTAAGATGAACGCACACACACACACACACACACACACACACACACACACACACACACACACACAGGTTTTCTAAATAAATCTGAACTGGATGTGGGCTTTCAGCATGTGTAGTGGTGAATGAAAGGCGTGAGAGTACCTGCATGTTGGAAGGAGAGTAAACACACTTCCTTTAAAGCTGGATGATGATCATGAAACTGGACGTCGTGCAGCATGCGGGTGGCATGTCACACACTTTCATCTAACAACATTGCATAACACACAATATGGGTTTTGTTTGTGTGTGTGTGTGTGTGTGTGTGTGTGTGTGTGGGATTTGTGTGTGTGGTGTATTTGTGTTTGGGAGGGGTTGGGT
>JAOUQZ010000032.1:10998259-11027299 GCA_028564935.1 Neosilurus hyrtlii | reverse complement strand
ACACACACACACACACACACACACACACACACACACACACACACACACACACACAGAGAGGGAGAGAGAGAGAGAGAGAGAGAGAGAGAGAGAGAGAGAGAGAGAGAGAGAATGAACCCAGAACAGACATACAACCTAAAACAAATATGGAACTCCCTTCCTTCCTTCCTTCCCTCATTTTCATTTCCCTCTTCCCTTTGTTGCTTGTTTGCTTCCTTCATTCCTTTCTTCCTCCTTTCCTTACTTTTCCCTTCATTTATTTTTTAACATCCCTTCCATTCATCCTCCCTTTTCTCCCTTCCGTTTTCCCTTCTTTCTTTCTTTCTTTCTTTCTTTCTTCTTTTTAAACTTTCCTTTCCTCTTTCCTTTGTCCTTCTGTTTGATTTCCATCCATCCTGTTCACTTCCTTCCTTCTTGTTCTAGTGTACACACCTGTAACAGCTGGATGGATAAACGTCTGAATATGGTGGCATGTCCAACAGGCATATGAATGGATAAAGAGATGAACAGACAGAGGGGAGACAAGACGGTTTAATGGATATAAATATGTGAGTTTCTGCTGGAGTTTTAATTAAATCAGTGAAATAATATTCTCTCCGAAAATAACACAAACAACAGGAATGATGGAGGAAAAGAGTTTCAGCCTTAGACTGAGAGAGAGGAGACACACTCATCTATCATAGCATTATACACACACACACACACACACACACACACACACACACACACACACATCTCTGAAGTGAAATACATTTTAAACTGAATCTCCAGGTGTCATGATAGGGATAATTATAGTTAATTAATCGATTAATTAATTTATAATGTCACATCCTGTTTACTTTCCTTCCTTATAAACCTTTAATGTTAGAATATTCCTGATTTCTGTGATTATGATTCAACTCCTCGTGTTATAGTAATGTGTGTGACACGCAGGGGGCGCTGCAGTGTTAAAAACATACTCGAGTTATTCTCAATTTACTGCATCTTCATCATCATCATCATCTCTGCGTTCTCCTGTGTGATAATTACACATGTTAAGATTTTCTTTGTGTATGTGTGTGTGTGTGTGTGTGTGTGTGTGTGTGAGAGAGTGAGAGAGAGAGAGTGAGAGAGAAAGAGAAAGAGAGCGGGAGAGCATGTTTATTTGTGTCATATGTATGTCAACTGGAATTAACCTCTGGTGATGACAAAAAAAGATAAAATAAGTGTGCAACATGAACACACGAATAAAGAAATAGGGAGAGAGAGAGAGAGAGAGAGAGAGAGAGAGAGAGAGAGCAAGGGTAGAAAAGGGAGAGTAAGCGGTGGAGCAGGAAAGAGAGACTGATGAATAGAGAGGAATCAGGAAAGAGGAGAGGAGGAGAGAGGAGGGCAGAGAGAGGGAGAGAGACAGTGATAAAACTAGAGAGACATAGGGAGTAGGAGAGAGATTGAGAGAGACAGATAAATTGAGAAGAAGAGAGAGAGCAGGAAAGAAGGGTTGCAGGAGAGAGTAAGACAGATTGAGAGGGAGAGAAAGACAGGGAGCAGGAGAAAGAAACAAAAAGAGAGAGCAAGAGAGTGAGACAGACAAATGGAGAAATTGAAGGAGGGAGAGTAAGCAGGAGAGAGAGAGAGTGAGAGAGAGAGAGAGAGAAAGATAAGTGTTTTTTTTGTTTTTTTGTTTTTTGTTTTTGCTTGGCGGTCTCGAATGAACACAGATCAGCAGATAATCTCATCACCCTGATTCAGTGCACTTGTAATAAAATGTGAGTGAGACACAGCGATATGATAAACCACAGTAAGCATATGGAGGGGCAATGGGAAAAAATACACAAAAAAAATTCCAGGTTGTTTTTCTTTCTCTGAAAAAACCCCACAGCTTTTACTGAATTTTTTTCAGTGATCTCAGATCAATCATAATGATCAAAATCAAAACATATTAACTTGTCATATAAACGTTATCTAACCGCTCATCATAAATGTTATGTAAAAAACTGAACTTTTCTGAACATCCAGGAAAAAAAATTCTTAAATTGCAGCATTCCCAAAACATTTCTGTTTATTTTCTAACTTTTTAATTAAACCATAAAACTAATTAATTGAACCACAAGATCTACCACATAGAACCACAAGACGTCCTCATCCACAATCAGCTTCACCGCATTTTATAATAACCCGAGGAGTTGTTGAAAAAGGGCCTCATCCATGGCCCTTCAGGGGCAGCGTGGTGGTGCTTGGATCTCAACTCCAACTCAACACCTTCTGATGATCAGTTGTCCAACATTTTATCCAATGAGATTCCACTTTCCATTTATCAGGATTTAGCTGAGTACTGAATTCTCACATAAATTTGATAAAACCCTCCACAGTATCATATACAACTGCACAACATTCCATAACATTCCATAACATTCCATAACATTCCACAAATTCCACAATATTCCACAACATTCCATAAATTGTGCAACATTCCACAGCATTCCATAACATTGCACAATATTTCACAACACACCATAACATTAAATGTTACATAACAAAATGTATGTATAGTTTATAAATACTTATATAACTTATAACTGCTGCTACATATTTCTTTAATGTTCTGTTCTGTTTGTCTTGGGTTCTTTGGAGAACTTGTTTAGTTGGATGATTTTATAATATTTAATAAATAACACATGCAATTAAATAACCTTTCACTCTGTGTGCAAGTGTATAAATGTGACATTTTAAGTTATAGAACATTTTAAGGTAAGGAATCGTTTACAAATACAGTAACAAAGTTTTTTACCGTTAGTGAAAAAAAAGATGAGCCAGTGGTCACATGACTTGGGAATAAATAACAGTTTCAAATTTCTATTATTTTCTTTGTAATAATGCAGTAAGAATATAAATAACTGTGTGAAAGGGTTATTTTATAGGGTTGCCTTAAAAGGTGCCAATAGTTAGGAAGTCTTGTCTTATTGATCTGACTGTGACTGTCTGGTCCGACTTTCTTTTTACTCCAGTACTCCGAATAGCCTCTGCACACACACACACACACACACACACACACACACACACACACACACTTAGTGGGTAAAATGCCCTTGTGCTTTATAGAGATTGTGTAGATGGTGTAGGCAGGAATTGTCGCTATCAGTGTGTTATTACTTTTGAGCGACCATGAAAAAACCATTATCAGTATCTAAACACACACACACACACACATACACACACACACACGACTCTAAATTGGATTCCCTGGCTCATTCCCGACTTCCTGCACTACACACACTGATGGCTTTCTTCACAGGTCACATGATGCAGCGGGAATTAAGTAAAAAAAAGAAAAGCCGAGCACTCTTATTTTATTCCATCCGCTGTTCTTCCACTCATTGTGTTCAAGTGCAAAAATGGAGTGACGGGAGTAATGGAAGTGACATCTGTGTGTGTGTTTGTGTGTTTGTGTGTGTGTGTGTGTTTTTGTGTGTTACACATCTTTATGTTATGTGTCTGTGTGTTATGTCTCTGTGTGTTACAGCTCTGTGTGCTCCAGATCTGTGTGTTACAGGTATGTATGATATAAGTGTGGACATTATATCTATTTGTCTTATGGTTCTGTATGTTACATGTCTCTATTTTATGAGTCCATGTATTATAGATCTGGACGTATATATGTATATAATGGGTATATGTGTTACGAATCAGTATGTTATAGATTTGTATGTTGCAGGTCTGTATGTTATGGGTCCGTATGCTATGGGCGTATATCTTACAGGTGTGTATATTAGAGGTCTGTATGCTATAGGTCTGTATGTTAGGGGTCTGGGTGTTACAGGTCTTTAAGTTATAGGTCTGTATGGTACAAGTCTGTATGTTACGGGTCTGTATGGAACGGGTCTCCATGTTATAGATTTGTATGCTAATGGACTGCATGTTATAGGTATGCATGTTATGGGTCTGTATGTTATGGGTCTGTATGTTATAGGTCTGTATATTACAGGTCTGTATGTTATGGGTGTGTATGTTATACATGTGTATGTTATGGGTGTGTATATTACAGGTCTGTATGTTATGGGTGTGTATGTTATACATGTGTATGTTATGGGTGTGTATATTACAGGTCTGTATGTTACAGGTGGGTATATTATAGGTATGTATGCTACAGGCCTGTATATTATAGGTCTGTATGTTATATGTCTATGTTACACGTCTGTTTGTTATGGGTCTGTATGTCACAGGTTCTGTATGTTACTAGTGTGTATGTTATAGGTTTGGATGTTACTAGTCTGTATGTTACAGTTCTGTCTTGTACAGATCTCTTTGTAATGGGACTGAATGTTATAGGTGTGTATGGTATAGGTGTTTATGTTACAGGGCTGTATGTTATAGGACTGTATGTTACGAGTCTGAATATTATGAGTCTGTATGTTACAGGTTCTGTATGTTACTAGTGTGTATGTTATAGGTTTGGATGTTACTAGTCTGTATGTTACAGTTCTGTCTTGTACAGATCTCTTTGTAATGGGACTGAATGTTATAGGTGTGTATGGTATAGGTGTTTATGTTACAGGGCTGTATGTTATAGGACTGTATGTTACGAGTCTGAATATTATGAGTCTGTATGTTACAGGTCTGTATGTTATAGGTATAAGTAAAAATGTCAAAACAGGGAAGGAATTTTTCTTGTGGGACCCACATCACCGACTTTAACTGGTAACAAGCTGCCATCAAATGGCCAGGTGCTGTCCAGTTTGTTTTACCATCATAAAGATATGAAGAAGACAATCAGGTCTCTTGTTGTGAAGGAGGCCTTGTTATTCTGGTAAAGAGCCAGAATACCGACAATGCAGCAACAACCCCTAGTGGCATAGTTGGTGAGCCTCTTTGAAGAGTGGTGGAACTTAATAAAGAGTAAAGGAAAGAAGTCTGAGGCTCAGCGGGCAAAAGAGCAGGCTTTCAAAGACAAAATGAATGATCTGTTTGACATGGCTCATCAGGATGCCATGGAGATGATCAAAATAAAAAAAGACAAAGGTTTCCTTGTCACTCAGAGGGAGAAGGGTCATCGAGGCTCTATGGTAGGCCTGGGGTCATTTCTTACCAGGAATTTCAAATCGTTCTTCCAGAGGTTACAGTTGTCTACTAACTTTCTGTCAAAGGACCCCAGTACATGGGAAAGCATTGAGATGTATTGAGATGGTCAAATCGCTGAAGGTTGTCAACAACTTTGCTGAATGAGGGGTTGCCCTCATGAAGTCATACAACAAAATACTGACCAAGGACAAAGATGAACTTCAATTTATCCTGCAACTTGTTGAAGAACACCGTCGCCAATACCCAAACACTCTTAAGAGAACACTTACAGCAAGATTACAATAAAACTCATTCTTCATTTCCTTGTTTGGTCCATTGTTACATGTTACAAAACTTTTCCCCAACTATAATTAACCTGAAAAAAAATTGTCATATACAGTACTTAAGGACCCTATAGTGTATGTTACAAGTGTATATGTTATGAGTCGGTATGTTATGGATCTCTGTCTTATAGGTGTGTATGTTACAGGTGTGCATGTTATGGGTCTGTATGTTACAGTTGATATACCACACTTTGGAATAGGTCCAACATGAAATCTGACCCTAGGTCAGACTTGATTTCCTTTGGTAGGCCAAAAATTGTAAAAAAAATTAATTGGGGCCTTCACAATATTTGGAGCTTTTATACTCCTCAGAGGGATTGCCTCAGGAAAACGTGCGGATGCACACATAATGGTAAACAGGTATTGATTGCCAGATTTTATCTTGGAAAGGGGACCAACGCAGTCGATGATGACCCTACTGAATGGTTCCTCAAAGGCTTCAGGAATTCATAGGCTTCAGAAAAGGCTTCAGCCTCATAGGCTTCAGAAGTACAGCAGGAATCTTCTGATCTACCTTTTCGACCTTCTGACATGTGCGGCAATTCAGCAGAAGTTAGATACATTCTGTCTTATCTTCGGCCAGTAGAAGTGTCTTGTGAGCCTATCACAAGTTTTATTTACACCCAAAGGACTTCTAAATGGGGCGATACACCTTAGGAATCACAATCTGGTGTCTGGTCACCAATCTTTGGGAAACTCGAACATCGAGGGGTCTCCATTCCATCTCTAACAGAATATTCGACTGGGATTTCAGCCAACTCCTCTTCAGGAAGAGCAGCATCAAAAAGACTTCAAATCAGGATCACCTCTCTGTTCCTAAACTTTATCTCGACAAAGGTATATCCGTCTTGGATGTTACTGACGTCTTATTATTTAAATCCAAAACACGACTAAGATCCTCACTGGGATCAGCAAATAGAATCTTCAGATTCATCTTCAGAATCAACCTTACTTGTTTTATCCATTTTCTTGATTTGAGCTCGTGTCACCTGACGAGAAGACTCTTCTGGAGCCTCTTCTTCAGCACTGTCATCTTTTGATGATGGGATTGTTTTATAGACTTTGGGCTCGACATCGGCATTGACTCTCTGGCAACACCTAACGCCCACCAAATAATTTCCCAATAGTAATGAAATTACTTAATTTCTCAGTATGCCACAACAGCAATGACCACAGGACCTGACCTTGTTTCCTACAATGTTGACATGCTGGACTTGACCTGGTCTGATCTTTCTTGGATTTCTTTTCCTGGACACTGGACTTATTATGGCTGTCAGAGGACTCAAGTTTTTGACTGGAGTAAGGCCTTGGCCTCTCATAGTCATCTCTTCTCTTTACAAAGACTTTCTTTTGGGTGAGGAAATAGTCATTGGCAAGGAGATTCGCATCTTGAAGTGTGTCAGTTTTGTGTTGATTCACGTAGGTTTTGAGGTCATCGCTGACACATCTCTTGAATTTTTCAAGCAGCATTACTTGCTTAATTTTGCGAGGCTGTCAACTTTACTTGACCTGTCAAACAACATTTCTTTGTCATGGCCAAACTGCATGTAGGTGTGGTCATCTGATTTGCGGTAAAGGTTCTTCCTTCCTGTCTACTGACAAAATTAAAGTGGGCACTTCTTGGATTTTGCCTGTCAACATACTTCATAGTAGTGTCATAATGTGTTCCGCAAAGAACTGGTCAACTGCATCTTCCATTATTATGGATATATCTCTGATGAGTTTTGCCAAAACAACAAGAATTACAAAATGTCATAATTTTATTGACATTAATCAATGGCATATCTAATTTCCAAATTCCAGGCATTTCAATATCTCATGTTACCACCATTAGCATCAATACAAGCCCAGTGTTCGATGTTGGTCATCTCTGATAGGCGAGGCATAATGGCATCCAGGACAATTAAAAAACCTTTTTAGTCCTGGTTTTGTATAGAGAACAAAAACTTATCACAAAAACTTACAGGATTGGCAGCACAACAACATTGCTGAAATTGTAATTCAAGTGCAGTCAGGTGTGACAGTAGGTCAGTGGCAAAACAACCACCCGGATTTCTCTTGTTTTGCTCATTACTACTCAGGTATGAGTATTAAATACAAATACTGAACTCAAATCGAAAACTAGTGTGGCATTGTAGGTGTTAAGTTTTCACTGATGCTGAGTGTAGTTCTGGATGTTATGGGTCTGTATGTTACAGATCTGTCTGTTATAGGTGTGTATGTTACAGGTTTGTATGTTACAATTCTGTATGTTACAGGTCTGTATGTTACAGGTCTACATGTTACAGGTCAGTACGTTATGGGTCTGTATCTTATAGGTTTGTATATTATGGGTCTATATGCTATATGATGTCTGTATGTTACGGGTGTATATGTTACGGGTCTGTATGTTACAGGTATGTAAGTTATAGGTGTGTATGTTACAGGTCTGTATGTTACAAGTCTGTATGTTACAAGTCTGTATGTTTTCGGTGTGTATGTTACGAGTCTGAATGTAATGGGTCTGTATGGTACAGGACTTTATGTTACAGATTGGTATGTTGTAGGTGTGAATGTTTCAGATATGTTATATGTTTCAGATATGTACTCTATGTTAAAGGATAGTATGTTACAGTTAAGTGAGTAAGGCATTTGTATATTATGGGTCGGTATGTTGTGAGTCTTTTTGTTATGGGTCTGTATGTTATAGGTGCGTGTTACACATCTGTATGTTACAGGTCTATATGGTACAGGTCTGTATGTTATGGAGGTGTATGTTATGAGTCTGTATGTTACAGGGCTTTATGTTACAGGTCAGTTTGTTATAGAATCAAGTTCAAGTTCAAGAAGTTTTATTGTCATTTCAACCACATATAGCTGACACAGTACATAGTGAAACGAACCGACGTTTCTCCAGGACCAGATGCTATATAAACATGAAACAAAGTTCAAATTCGGCTTTTGTCCTAGCCACATAAAGTGAAAAGTGTGCACCTATGTGCAAACAGTACAAAGACAATACAGTGCAATAAAAATAATACAAAATGATGACTTGAGGAAAGAAACTGTTACACAGTCTGGTTTGGGCTTTCCTCAGCCTCTTCAGGAAGTAGTGGCGCTGCTGGGCTTTCTTGGGGATGGAGCTGGTGTTGAGTGACCAGATGAGGTTTTCATTGCTGCACAGTTGTAACTAAAGTGAACAGTAGTGGATTGAGAACACAGTCCTGAGGTGCTCCAGTGTCCATTGTGGTGGTGCTGGAGATGCTGTACCTGATTCGGACTGATTGGGGTCTCCCAGTCAGGAAATCCAGAATTCATTGTAGCGAGAGGTGTTCAGGCCCAGCAGGCCCAGCTTCGCAATCAGCTGCTGAGAGATAATTGTGATGAATGCTGAACTAAAGTCAATGAACAGCATTCCTACATATGTGTATTTACAGTCCAGGTGTGTGAGGGACAGATGAAGGGTTGTAATGATGGCATCATCCATAGAGTGGTTAGAATGATACACAAAGTGCAAGGGATCCAGTGTGGATGGTAGCTGTGACTTGGAGTGCCTCATGACGACCATTTTGAAGCATTTCATCACGATTGGTGTGAGTGCAATGGGACGGTAATCATTGAGGCAAGAAATCATTGACTTCTTAGGCACAGGGACGATGGTTGTTGTCTTGAGGCACGTTGAGGCAAGTTGATGGTGCTGCTCAGTGAGATGTTGAAGATGTCAGTGAAGACACCTGCTAGCTGCTCTGCACACTCCCTGAGCACTCTGCCAGGAATGTTGTCTGGTCCAGCAGACTTCTGTATGTTGACTCTGCGTAGAGTTCTATTTATGTCAGCCGTGGTGAGACAGAGCACCTGTCGTTAGGAGGAGGAATGGTCTTCCGTGCTGCCGTGTTGTTCTGTGCCTCAAACTGAGCGTAGAAGTCATTCAACATGTCTGTTTGGGAGGCAGCACTGTCACAAGCAGGTGGTGTTGTCCTGTAGTTGTTGATCGCCTGGATGCTCTGCTACATGCACCAGGAGTCTCCACTGTTCTGGAAGTGGCCATACATTCTATGGCCGTGTGTGAGCTTCGCCTCTCTGATGGCTTGGGACAGTTTGGCCCTTGCTGTTTTTAAGGCCACCCTGTCCCCTGCTCTGAAAGAGTTTCTCGACTTCAGAAGACCATAGACCTCTGCAGCCATCCACAGCTTCTGGTTGGAATGTGTAATGATGGTCTTGGAGACAGTCAAGTCATCGATGCACTTCCTCATGTAGCCGATCACTGATGCCGTCTACTCTGCCAAGTCAATAGAGTCGCTGTGGTAGTCGCTGTTGGTTGCAACCTCCCTGAACATGTCCCAGTCAGTGCACTCAAAACAGTCCTGAAGAACAGTGATGGCTTCTGCTGGCCAGGTTTTAACCTGTTTCAGAACCGCTTTAGAGCATCTGACGAGTGGTCTGTATGCTGGAATCAACATCACAGAGACGTGGTCTGAGTAGCCAAGGTGGGGGTGGGGCTCTGCACGATACGTGCCAGGAAAGTCCACATACTGATGGAATTTAGATAGCACTGTTTTAAAATTTGCATGATTGAATGATAAACAGTCCGTCAGGGGGAGTATTCTACAGCTCGATAATAGCACTGTAGAGCTCACACAGAGCCTTCTTTGCATTAGCACTGGGTGGAATATACACTCCGATAATAAAAGCGATAGTGAATTCCCTGGGTAAATAAAAAGGTCTGCATTTAACAGTCATGAACTCCACTACCAATGAGCAGTAGTTAGACACAAGCACAAAGTCCTTGCACCATTCTGAGTTGATGAAACACACACCACCACCGCGAATCTTACTGCACAGAACTGCATTCCTGTCAGCACAAAACACGGTTAGCCCGGCTAGCTGAATTGCGGTGTCCGGAACTCTGTCGTTGAGCCATATCTCCATAAAAACAAAGACACAGCAGTCTCTGTACTCATGCCATATAATTCGCTGGAGTCGGAAGAAGTCTGTTATAGTTGTGTATTTTACATATGTAAACATACAGACCGTAACATATGTAATGTGCAGACCTGTAACATGCACTGTATGTTATAGGTGTTTATGTTACAGGTCTCTATGTTATAGGTCTGTATGTTTCGGGTCTGCATGTTACCGGTCTGTATGGTATCAGTGTGTATGTTACAGGTCTGCATGTTATAGATGTGTGTTATGGGTCTGTATGTTGTAGGTGTGTGTGTGTGTGTTACAGGTCTGTATGTTACGGATGTGTATGTTATCAGTGTGTATGTCATGGGTGTTTATGTTACAGGTGTGTATGTTACAGGACTGTGTTATGGGTGTGTACATTATAAGTGTTTATGTTATAGGTCTGTATGTTATAGGTCTGTATGTTACGGGTCTTTTTGCTATGGATCTAAACATTACAAACAAACATTATTCTGCTATATAGGTCTGTATGTAACAGGTCTGTATGTTATAGATGTATATGTTATGGGTCTGTATTTTATAGGTATGTATGTTATCGGTGTGTATGTTATGGGTTTGTATATAACAGGCTTGTATGTAATTGGTGTGTATATTATGGGTCTGTCTTTAATAGGTCTGTAGGTTATGAGTCTGTATGTAATGGGTACATGTTCTACAAGTACATATGCTTCAGGCATGTATATTAAAGGTGCATGTGTTACAGGTATGTATGTTACAGGTATGTATGGACTGAGTCTGCATGCTACAGGTCTGTATGTTACGGATCTAGATGTTATGGGTCTGTCTGGTATCACTGTGTTTGTTAAGGGTCTGTATTATACAGGTCTGTATGTTATAGGTGTGTATGTAACAGGTCTGTATCTTACAGGTCTATATGTTATGGGTCTGTATGTTATGAGTCTGTATGTTACAGACCCGTAACATACAGACCTGTAATATGCACAACTGTATGTTATGGGTCGGTATGTTATGGTGTTTATGTTAACGGTCTGTATGTTATAGGTCTGTATGTTTCGGGTCTGCATGTTATGGGTCTATATAGTGTCAGTGTGTATGTCACAGGTCTGTGTGTTATAGGTGTGTATGTTAGGGGTCTGTATGTTATAGGTGTATGTTACAGGTCTGTATGTAATGGGTGTGTATGTTATAGGTCTATATTTTACAGGTCTATATGGTAGGGGCCTGTATTTTATCGGTGTGTATGTTTATGTGATGTTTTAGGTGTTTATGTGATGTTTATGCAGCTCTGTATGCTATGGGTCTGTATGTTACAGGTCTGTATATTACAGTTATGTTTGTTACAGGTAAGTTTTGGGTCTGTTATGTGTCTGTATGTTACAGGTCTGTATGTTACAGGTGCTGCATAGCTGTCAGCATGTTTATGCCCTGAGATGGCCTAGCGAGCTGTCCAGGGTATGCTCTGCCCTTGCCCAGAGTTGGCTGGAATGGGCGCCAGCCTACCCGGGACCCTAATTAGGATTAAGCAGTTCAGAAAATTAATGAATGAATGAATGTTACAGGTGTGTATGTTACAGGTCTGTATGTTACGGTCTGTATGTTATGGGTTTGTATGTTATAGGTGTTTATGTTACCAGTCTGTATGTTATAGGTCTGTGGGTTATGGGTATGCATGTTATAGGTCTGTATGTTACGGGTCTGTTTGCTACAGACTAAACATTACAGATCTATATGTTATAGGTGTGTATGTTACAGGTCTTTAAGTTTCGAGTCTGTATTTGGTTATAGGTTATAGGTGTGTATTTTATGGGTCTGTATTTTATAGATATGTATTCTATAATTCTGTAGTTTATGTTACAGGAATGTATGTTACAGGTCTGTATGTGACAGGTTGCTATGTTACAGGTCAGAATGTTAGGTGTTTGTATATTATAGGACTGTATGTTTTGGGTCTGTTTGATACAGGTCTGTTTGTTATAGGTGTGTATGTTATAATTCTGTAATTTATGTTACAGGTTGCTATGTTACAGGTCAGAATGTTCGGTGTTTCTATATTATAGGACTGTATGTTTTGGGTCTGTTTGATACAGGTCTGTTTGTTATAGGTGTGTATGTTACGAGTCTGCATGTTATAGGTCTGTGGGTTATGGGTCTGTTTGCTACACACTAAACATTACAGGTCTATATTGTATAGGTGTGTATGTTACAGGTCTTTAAGTTTCGAGTCTGTAATTGGTTATATGTTATAGGTGTGTATTTTATGGGTCTGTATTTTATAGGTATGTATGTTATAATTCTGTAATTTATGTTACAGGTTGCTATGTTACAGGTCAGAATGTTCGGTGTTTCTATATTATAGGACTGTATGTTTTGGGTCTGTTTGATACAGGTCTGTTTGTTATAGGTGTGTATGTTACGAGTCTGTATGTTATGCGTGAATGTTACAGGTCTCTATTATGAGTCTGTATGTAATGGGTACATATGCTTCTGGCATGTATGTTACAGTTATGTATGTTACAGGTATGTGCGGTCTGAGTCTGTATGCTACACATCTGTATATTATGGGGCTGTATGTTACAGGTCTGTATATTATGGGTGTGTATGTTTCAGTTTTGTATGTTATATAGTTGTATGTGACAGGTCGGTATGTTTTAAGACTATATATTAGGTCTGCATTTTACATGGCTGTATGTTAGGGGTCTGTATGTTATGGGACTGTATGTTACATGTCTGTATGTAATAAGTCTGTATATTGCGGGTCTGTATGTTACAGGTATGTATGTTATGGGTACATCTCAGTAGGTATGTTATAATTCTGTATGTTATAAGTCTGTATGTCATAGGTCTAGATGTTACAGGTCTGCATGTTACAGGTCTGTATATTATAGGTGTTTATGTTACCGGTCTGTATTTTACGGGTCTGTATTTTACACATCTGTATGCTACAGGGCAGTATGCTCTGGGTCTGTAAGTTACAGGTCTGTATATTACAGGTCGGTTTGTAACCAGTCTGTATGTTATGGGTGTGTATGTTACAGGTGTTTATGTTACCAGTCTGTATGTTATAGGTTTGTAAGTTACAGGTATGTATGTTACATGTGTGTATGTTATGAGTCTATATGTTATGGGTGTTTATGTTACCGGTCTGTATGTTATAGGTCTGAATGTTATGGGTGTGTATGTTATAGGTCTGTATGTTATGGGTCTGTTTGCTACAGGTCTGTTTATTATCAGAAAGTATGTTACTGGTCTGTGTGTTATGGGTGTGTATGTTACAGGTACAGGTGTCTTACAGGTACATATGCTTCAGGTGTGTATGCTAAAGATATATATGTTACAGGTATGCAGGTATTGTGTCTGTATGATACAAATCCGTATGTTACAGGTGTGTATGTAACAGGTTTGTATAAATCTGTATTTAACATGTCTGTATGTTATGAGTCTGCATGTTACAGGTACATGTGTTACAGTTATCTAAGTTAAACATGTATGTTACAGTTATGTATGTCATAAGTATGTATGTAACAGGTCTGTATGTTACAGGTCTGTTTTTTTACAGATCTGTATATAAGGGGTCTGCCTGTTACGGGTCTGTTATTGGGTTGTATGTTACAAGACTGTATGTAAGGGGTCTGGATGTTTGTTGTGCAAAGCATTATTAAATGTAAAAGGCTGTAAATACTGCAGTATTTTGCTTGTATTACAGACACAGTGATAAAGATGTTTTTTCTCTCACAGCTGAGAGTTGCTCACTGAACTCTTGCTCTGCTGCAGCACTCACACAACTTTATCCCTCAACTCAACAATTCTGCAACAATCTGATGCAACTTTCCATCTTCAAACACACGGCTTATGTTACATGAGTTCACCCACTCACTCTTCTTATACACTCTGTACACTCTGCACCCTGTAGTGGATAAGTACTTTATGGAAATTCAGCTGCATGTCTAACTCTATCAGAATTGCTCTCCACTTCTCTATATGGATGCAGGATTTTTCTTTAATGCCTCCGTGTCAATCATTTCCGCCCCTGGACACTCCCATATGCATTATTACTCTCAGTAACTAAGATGACTCAAACACACATACCTGCAATCACCATCCCTCTTTCTGAACATCATATTGGAGAAGTGTTAATGCTGTCATTGGATATAAAAAATAATATATGCACTGATTAGACAAAAAGACACACTCTACACTTTAGCTTTTATAATAAGCTATATCTATAATAAGCCTGATTCATATGGATCACATTGATTCACTCGATTCATTTCAATGCACTGACTCACTTTGGTGTATGAATGATTCAATTCTCTGTATTAAAGATTCAGTTTGGTGTATTAATGATTCAGTTCAGGGATTTGTTGAATCAGGTAATGTGACGATTCAGTTCATCAAGTTGTTTCAGTTCCATATTTCTTTAATTGTGTTGATTCAGTTTAGTGTGTTAATTAATTTATTTGTTTGATTTATTTAGTTCAGTGTGTTAATTTATGGGTAGTATGGTGCTGTAGTGGTGAGCACATCTGTAAGAAAGTCCTGGATTTGAGTCCTGGGCTCAGCAAGGGTGTTTCAGTGTGGTTTCCCCGTGTCTCTCATTGCTTGTGCAGGTTTCCTTTGGGTACTTTAGTTTACTCCTACAGTCCAAAGACATGCACATTAGGCTAACTGGAAGTTCCAAATTGCCCCTAGGTGTGAGTGTGAATGGTCACCGGAATATACTGGCCGCCCCAACCCCACCCAGAGTCGGCCCACATCCAGCCTCCCTGCAATTCCAGTAGGATTAAACATTTTGGCAAGTAAGCGTTGATTCAATTCAATGTGTTGATTAATTTTACTGAGGTGTAATTAGTGTACTGTGTTGTTTCAGTGTATTGTTTCCATCACACACACTCCCTGCTCTATACACTTGTAATTTATGTTGCTGTTAATGTGGTACGGACATTAAGATAATGTGAAATGCAGTTATCAGTTGTTTCTTATTGTTTCCACACACTCAGCGCTGAGAGAAAGGAGAGATGTGGGCTCATGATGAAATTTCATAACCCAGAGTGGTGCAGCTGCCGCATGTGTTACACACACACACACACACACACACACACACACACCCACACACACACACACACACATTAAATATACATTAGTGGCAGGCACTGGCTCAGAGTGAGCACTTCGCTTCAGGATTTACACCACATCAAGGGTTTTTTCTTTTTGAATAAAACACTGCGCTTCTGGTTTTGTCATATGAATAATGCATGAAGGAATCTAAAAAGGCTCGCTCTGGAGTGTAGAGAGATCAAGAGAGTGAAAGAAAACGTGAGTTAACAGGAAGTACTGCTGAATCTAGAAAGTGCAAAGAGTTCTGAGTGTTTACAGAAAGAACTAAAAACCTGCACTTAGTGTTAGCACTTAGCATCAAAAACAGAAATACATAAAGAGTAAGAGGGGTGTAGCACAAGAAAAAAGGAAAGGAAGAAAGGAAAAAACAGAAAGAAAAAAGAAAGGAAGAAGAAATAAAGGGGAGAAAGAATAGAAAAGAGAGAATGAAAGAAGGAAGGAAGAACAAAGGTAAGAAAAAAAGAAAAAAAAAGAAAATCAAAGAAAGAAAGAAGGAAAAGAAGCAGAAAGAAAGAAAGAAAAAAGAAAGAAAAAGAAAACAAGTGTTTCTGTAAGGTATTGACACTGAAGACATAAACATCAGAATTTTTAACCATTTAGAAATATATCCCTGTGTGTGTGTGTGTGTGCGCGTGTGTGTGTGTGTGTGCGTGCATGTGTGTTGAATGGGTGAAGTGAATGTTTTGAACCCCAACGTTTTCTGCAGATGGTGTGTGAGAACACACACAGCTGTCCAACCCCGAGAGAACCAGATCCATGCGGGAAAACCCCTCTGGGTTCGACTCTAATCAAGAACATGCTGTAAACAAGAGAGTGAGAACAAACACGAGGTACTGAATACACTCGAACAGGAGAAAGAGAGAGAGAGAGAGAGAGAGAGAGAGAGAGAGCTCTCCTATCTCTCTCTCTCCCTCTGTCTCTCAGAGAGGGAGAAAGAGAGTGATATAGAGAGCTCTTCTATCTCTGTCTCTCTCTCTCTCTCTCTCTGGTGCATGCTGGGAGTAGAGTGTGTGAGTGTGTGAGTGTTTCATTACTTATTTCTTTTTCTTCTTCCTTGCTTTAAGTATTAAAGCAACTTTTCATTTTGCGTTATTTAGGATTCTTTGTGTTAGTGTTATTATTTAGTTTTATGTGTTAGGAGGAGAGTGGTTGCGTGGCGGGGTGTAGGAATGGCGTCCCACCTGGCTGGGTGTGGCCCTTTCCTCTCACTCCGTCACGGAATCAGGTGTGTTCCTAAAGCAAAGACGAGTGTAGAGGATGTGCTGATAGCAGTTGGGAAGCAGGTCGGTTATGAAAATATCACCTCGGCATCTAGGATGAATAAGGATGTGGTCATCTTCCTGAAGCAGGAGTGTTTGGTGAACTGTATCTTTTAGACTGGGGTGTGGGTCAGTGATGTATTTGTGCCCATCACACTGCTGGTCTCACCAGTGGTCAAGATCACTGTCTCCAATGTTCCCCCGTTCATCCCAAATAGTGATATGGAGCGTGAGCCCTTAAGGTTCAGGAAGTTCACCAGTGCCATGAGAACCGTTCCACTGGGCTGCAGGACTGAGGCCCTGAGACATGTGCTGTCTTTCAGGAGACAGATCTTCATGTTCCTTGAGTCGCCGACACTGGATGTTTCTTTCTGTGTTTCTCAGGGGGGAAATACTACATGTTGTACGTGACCATGGGGAGCATGTGATGCTTTGAATGCGGTGACATCGGTCACAAAAAGTTTTCATGCCGCACAAATCCCAGGCCGTTGATGATGAAGGGACCAGTGATGGCTCAGCTAGGGTTCAAAAGGAACCTGAGAAAATGGGGGAACAGGTGGAGATGTCTTACTCTGTCCCGGCAGAGGAAACATTAACGGAAAAAGAAACCGATAATAATGATCTAATGAGCGACACAGAGAATAAAACTCAAACTGAAACTGATACAGTAACTGAGGCGCAGTCATTGGAGCAGAGCACTGCGGGGGGGGGGGGGGGGGGGGGGGGGGTAGAGATGAGGTGGGCACTGATCGGGGGGCAGACAGCAGGACTCAGGTCATTACTGTAGAACCTGTTACTGTCCTACCCATCACGGACATCACCGATCCCGGAGAGGTCCCGGTACAAGATCGACAACACATTACAACAGTACAGTAAAGATTTTTTTATGGCAATAGGGGGTGATTGGAACTGTATTGTTGATTTTATTTTGGATAGAAATGATGAAGAGCCACATCCCCTTTCCAGCCATCTACTTCAGAGCCTCATGATATTTGGAGAAGCAAAAACCAAAATTTATGACAATACACATGGGTGAAGGTATCTGAGAGTTTTCTCTGGTGCTAGGCTAGACAGGATTTATGTGAGTGCTGCAAATAGCAATAGAACAACAAATGCTTTCATTTTCCCCAATGGTTTTACCGATCACCACATATCAACTGTTAATATAAACATGCTCAAAATACCACACCCACAGTATTACTGGCATTTTAATGTAAAACTTTAATTAGATACTGTTCTGTGAAAGATTAATTTTATTTTGAAATGACTGGAAACAGGAAAAAATTACTTGGTCAGTGGTGGGGGGTGAATAAAGACTTTTTGCCAGAGCTACACTGCATATGATACCTGTAACACAAAAGCAACCATCCAGAGGCTAGAGGAGATTTTACACCTCGAAAATAGCCCAGATATCCAAAGCACTCCTGAAGCTAGCAAAACACTATGGGAGAAGAGGCACGACTTGAGTTTCCTTCTTCAGGAACGAGTGAAGGGAGCTTTGGTTAGAGCCAGGATGGCAGTAGTAGCAGACATGGACGCCCCCAGCGCTTTCTTCTTCATACTCGAACAGAAGATGGCAGAGCAAAAACAAATGATGCACCTTCGCCGACCAGATGGGTCCCTGACCACTGAACAACAGGAAATAAGGAAGCTAGTAGTGGACTTCTACACTGGGCTCTACACAGCCGGGGACAATGATGAAGAGACCACAGCTCAACCCCTTCGGGGACTACCGGAACTCCGCCCAAGTCAGAGAGAGATCCTGGATGCGGATATCTCATTCAGGGAACTGACACAGGCTGGAATAGATGGACTGCCAACAGAGTTCTATAAGCACCAAACCAAGCCAACCAAAAACCGTGGATTTTTCACTGCTGCCAAAGAAAGGTGATCTGGCCTTACTAAAAAACTTGCAGCCCGTTTCCCTTCTCTGCCTGAAATATAAGATTTTAGTGAAGTGTCTGGCAAATAGACTGAAGGTTGTTTTAAACACTCTGGTTCATGGGGGAAAGTCCTGCTGTGTGCCTGACAGATTTATCACGGACAATCTGTTTTTAATCAGAGACATTATAGACATGGGTATCACTGATACTAATACAGTGTGGGACTGTTGTCATTAGACCAAGAAAAAGCTTTTGATCGAGTAGGACATGACTACTTTTTTAAAGTTCTTAAAAGTTTTGGGTTTGGAGAAAGTTTATTTCATGGATTAAACTTCTGTATACTGATGCCTCAGTCATGGTTAAGGTGGGAGGCGGACTGAGGTGTCTGATACCAGTACATAGGGGTATCAGACAGGGATGTCCGCTTTATGGTCAGCTATACAGTCTCGCTATCGATCCTCTTCTCAGCAGGCTAAGAAGAGAAGTAAGTGGCTTTAGCACCCCAGGTGACCGTACAGGAGGAAAATTCATAGTGTCTGCATATGCAGATGATGTTACAGTTTTTATCACACAACAAGAAGACATAACAAAACTCATCACCACTTTAACCATGTACTAGAATGCATCATCAGCCAAAGTCAACTGGGAAAACAGTGAAGGACTCCTCAAAGGTGGATGGGGGAACTCAGGACCACCACAAATCCCAGTTACACTGGAGGAAAGATGGGTTGAAGTTTCTCTGTGGACATTGCAGGATTGTTTTGAGTGCATGGACTGGGACATGTTCAAAGTGGCTGCAACATATAACAACCATAGTGACATTAATGAATATGCCGTGTCTGTGTCAGCCAAAAACAAATGCATGGAGGACATCAGTGTCATAAAAATATTACCACCAGGGCCAACCAAAAACCGTGGATGTCTGAGGAAGTACGCAGAATGCTGAAGGCTTGGAACTCAGCCTTTAAGTCTGGCGATAAGGAGGCACTGAAGACGGCCAAAGCCAATCTAAACCCTGTCATCAGGCTCGCTAAACGTACTTATAATCAGAAAATTCAGGACTCTGTCAATGACCCTACTAACACCAGGAGAATGTGGCATGGCTTACGGCAAATCACCAGCTATAAGACAGCCCCTCCAGTGTGTGATAATGACACTGACTTCCTCAATGACCTGAATAACTTTTTTGAAGGTTTGAGGCACCGAATAGTAGCCCTGCAGTGAAAGACACCCCTCTGCTCATCAACAACATGGCCGTGGAGGTGTTTAGCAGTACCAAGTTCCTGAACACTGCATCTCTGGTTAAGAGGGCACAATAGTGCCTGCACTTCCTGGGACAGATGAAGAGAGCCCACCTACCCCTGCCCATCCTCACTACGTTCTACAGAAGTACTGTAGAGAGCATCCTCACATCCACTCATCTCTGGTGGTGTAGGATGCAATGCTACAGACTGGAGGAACATTAGGAGAGTGGTGAGGAAAGCTGAGAAGATCATCGGGTGCTCCCTTCCTCCTGTGTAGGACATTGCTCCCCCAGCGATGTGTGTCTCGGGCCAGAAACATCATTAAGGACGCCTCACACCCCCACCACAGACTTTTTTCACTTCTGCCCTCTGGAAGAAGATTCTGCAGGATCCGGTGCAGAACTACAAGGTTCAGGAACAGTTTTGCCCCCAGGCAATCAGACTCTTAAATTCATAGATTGCACAAATCAATAGTCTGTTCTACTTTCTGCACTAATGCCACTTTATACCTTAATTTACTACATTTCATACAGTTTTTGCCATTTGCACCATATTTTATATATTTGCACTATATTCTATATGTTTTGCACAGTTTTTGCCATTGCACTATACTCTATATATTTTGTATTTTGTACATATTCTGCACTTTTTGCCATTTTCCACCATACTGTTACACTGACCTTATTGCATATTTTTATACTGTGTACAATGCTTTTTATTATATATTTATATAATAGGTTTATTTATATATATATGTTTTTTAAATATACATACTGTCTATATTTCATATATTCATGTCAATTGCATATATTCATGCCAATCATTTTTCGTTGCATTTGCTCGCTATAGTATAAGAGATGAAAAATGATCTGTAGTTGTTGATTGCCTGGATGCCCTGTCACATGCGCCGGAAGTGTCCGCTGTTCTGGAAGTGGCTGTGAATTCTCTGCGCGTGTGCGTGCTTTACGTCTCTGATGGCACGGGAACCTTGCTGTTTTAAAGGCTGCCCTGTCCCCTGCACTGAAGGTGGAGTTTGTCAACTTCAGAAGAACATAGACTTTTGCAGTGTGACATAACAGGCACACCCTGTTACACCCAGTTGTTCCCATGACAATGCAAGCATAATGAATACTCTGTTACAAAGAGGTCTACCAGTTGTGCTGTGTGCTGATGATCTCACAAAGAGTTCACCAGTTGTGCTGTATGTTGATGATTTCACAAGGAGCTTTACTATATTAACTATATAAATGCGGAGGCCACTCTCCTGGGCTGGCTGACCAAGCCACATTGAATTGTTTGCTGATGAAACTGCATGAACAACCGAACACTTAAATCATCAGGAGCAACCTTCACGTATGGTCTGAAACAATAGGCTTATGACCGCCTCCCCCTATTAACTCATTTATTTGAGTTATACTGGCTCAGTACTTACTTTTTTACAATAAATTGCTAAAGCCGTTTCTTTGCCTGACCTGGGGCCTCATGTATAAAGGGTACGTATGCACAAAAATGTTGCGTATGCCCGTTCCCACGGCAAAGTTCAGATGTATCAAGAGTGAAATGTCCGTGGAAATGTGTGGTGCCTCACGCTAACTTCATGGCTGGCGTACGCATGTCTCTGCAGCTGTTGGTGCTTTGGTGACACTTAGAGGTGATGCTGTGAAACTGTTTATAATGTGAACTTTAGTCCTCAGAGTTGATTAAAGCACATTTTGCAGCGAGAGCCGGTTTTCATAATGTAATCGGAGCTGTCACTGCACACACATTGCATTAAAAGTGCCAGCACAGGATGAATTTATGTCAACAGGAAGCATTTTCATTTGATCACTGTAGAGATCACATGTAATGCGCAAATGCAATTAACTAACATTATGGAGAGGTTTCCTAGTTCATCGAACGATTCATACACCCTGAGTAACAGCATGGTTGGGAACTACAAGCTGCCACTGGGCACGATTGTGATTTCAACCATTCACCAATGCATTTATTGAGTCACTGATATTTCTGGAGATGCCTATGAGCAGGCGGTCATTTATGCCACCGATTGCACAGCACAGTGTGGGGAGGACACGGCTAGTCGGGTGGGCAGCAGGAATCCCCTGTTTCTGTGATGCCAGAGCCACTGCGGATGGTGGAGGAATCCCCGAGTCTGTGGCTATGGGTCCTCCGTCTCACTGTCTGTTTTAAAAAATAAATAAATCGACGTTTTCTGGATTTAAGTGTGCATTTTTAAGTAGGAATTCCACGCAAGTCTTTGTACATGAGGCCCCTGGTTTATTCAGAAGATTTTGGAAACTCACAGCCATTCATCACTAATTAGGGGCTCGTCCGGGATTGAACAATTTTGTTTGTATTTGAGCCATTAATTGTAGCACAATGTCTGAGTTAACAGACTTCTTAGAGAATCCTTCCCTAGAAGTTCTGGATCATATTAAGAAGGAACAACTGAAGAGTATCACTACAACTCTTGGGATTGACGTGAAGAAGTCAACGAGAAAAGATGTCATTAAGAAAACAATACAAGATGCTAAAAAAAAGAAAAAGGTCTGCTACCAGGAAGATCGACACAAAACCAGAGTGACAACCAAAGCACCTCAGAGGAAATCATAAAGGATATTTATATCATAAATATTTATAATAAACTCATGAGACAGTTCTTTTGGCTGAAGATAAGACAAAATGTATGTAACTTCTGCCAGACTTGCCACACCTGCCAGATGGTGGGGTTTGTGGCCAGAGAATTGGTGCAAGAATCGTTGGAATTCAGTTCATTCCAGCTGGTATTCAGTAACACGGTACATGGTCTATTGAAGCTTCTAAAGGAGAAATGGTTACAAGAATCTGCTGAAGATGGCTGACTTACTAGATTATGTCTCAATGTTCAAAGAGAGACTATATCATACATGTGAGCTGGCTCAAGAAAACTTGAAAAATGCCCAAGGAAAAATTAAATGGCTGTTTGACTGTCAAGCTAAGAACTGCAGTTTCAACCCAGGGGACAAAGTACTGGCTCTACTACCTACCCTTGGAAACTCTTTACAAGCAAGATACCATGGCCCAAATGAGGTCATCCGAAAAATGAACAACGTCAATTACATCATAAGCATACTTGAACAATGAAAAACTTCTCAACTATGTCACATAAACATGCTGAAAGCATACCACCAAAGGCTTGTAGTAAACAACTATGCTCAGGCTGAACCCAAGGAAGTCATGGACTTGAAGCTAGATGGAGTTCGCCAAATTAAACTGAACAACTCCGACATTTTATCTAACTTACCACAAAAGCTAAGCCATCTATCCCCCAAACAGAAACCTCAACTAACCAATCTCCTCTTGGAATTTAAGGCATTATTTCCTGATGTACCCAGCAAGACCTACATCGCCCAACATGATGTTGACTTTAGAAATACACGACCTATCAAACATCATCCGTACCATGTCAACCCCCACAAGGCCGAACTGATACAAAGGAAATCTCCTACATGATGGAGAATGACATCATTGAGCCAAGCAACTGGGCTTCACCTTGTGTCTCAATCCCTAAACCAGATGGCTTACTCAGATTCTGCACTGACTACCAAAAGGAGAATGCGCTCAAAAAAACTGACTCGTATTCCCTACCAAGGATAGATGACTGCATAGTCAGGATCGGTAAGGCAAAACAGTACAAAGTGTGATTTGCTAAAAGGATATTGCTGTGTTCTGCTTACGGAGAGAGTGAAAGAGATATCAGCTTTTGTGACCTCAAGTGGCTTGTACCAATATAGAGTAATGCCTTTCAGGATGAAAAACTCCCCAGCCACATTCCAGAGAATTATGAACCAGTACCTGACAGGCCTTGACAGTGTTGGTGTGTACATAGACAACATCGTTATTTGCAGTGACACGTGGGATACCCACCTATCTCAGTTAAGAAAAGTCTTCCTTATATTACTAATCTGACTATCAACTTGGCTAAGAGTGAATTCAGTCAAACTACCTATCTGGGCTTTGATTTCGGCCATGGACAGATAGCCCCCATCACAGCAAAAGTCCAAACTATCATGGACTTCCCAGTGCCAGAAATCAAACGCAGCCTAAAGAGATTTCTAGGTATGGCGGGCTACTACCGAAAATTTTGCAAAAAATTTGCTGATGTCACTGCCCCACTGACAGATTTACTGAAAAAAAAAAAAAAAAATACATCTGGTCCGATTCTTGTCAGAATGTGCCCAATCCATTCTTTGAGCTCCAGATTTTAACCAACGCTTCAGATTGACCATAGATGCTAGTGATACTGGTGCAGGTGCCATACTATTGCAGCCTGATGGTAGTGGCATCGAACATCCAGTGTGTTTCTTTTAAAAAAAAATAATAATACCCACCAGACAAATTACTCCACAATCGAGAAAGAAACATTAGCTCTAATTTTAGCAATGCTACATTTTGAAGTATATCTGTCCTTTTCTACCTACTCATAGTAGTGTAAACTGATCACAACCAACTAACATTTCTAAACAGAATGAAAGTCAAAAACAGAAGATTATTAGGTTGCATTATTAGGAGTTTACTGTTGCAAGAACACAACCTTGACATAAAGCACATCAAGGAAGTAAATAATGTGTGTGCACATGCTCTCTCAATAAAGATATTTATCGAACTAATTGCATATTTATAATTTATTTTCTAATTACATACAAAAATGTCATGTTTATTTATCAACATTTATTTCATAATCTCCTTATTTCACATTATAAAACTTTCATAGAGGGCACAGTGTCACTCGCTGGCACAGCCAATCCTGTACCTATCAAGATATTATGAGATACTGGGGCAGCTCAAACTATTTTACTAAAAGGTGTACTACCCTTAGATTTGAGTTTGTCCACCAGTAAATCTTTAATGTTGCAGGGTCTTGAAGGTGGTTGCATTACAGCTCCCCTTCACAACATTATGTTAAATTCTGACTTAGTGTCAGGTCCTGTGGTCGTTGCTGTTATGCTGTACCTAGGAGTTGAAGGCGTCTCACTATTACTGAGAAATGATTTGACGGGTGTCAGGTGTTGCCACAAAGTTGATGACGAGCCCAAAGCCAATGAGCCAATCCCATTGTCAAAAGATGACATTGTTAAAGAAGAGGATCCAAAAGAGTTCCCTTCTTGTCTGGAGACACGAGCTCTAGCCAAGAAAATGGCACAAAAACAGGATGTTAACTCTGAAGAAGACATTCCGGATTTGTCCCAGCTATTTGCCAGTGAGGATCCTGATTATGCTTCAAGTATGAACAATAAGACATCCATAACGTCCAAGACAAATATGTCCCTATCAAGAACAAAACTGATTCAGAAACAGAGCAATGATTCTGATTTAAAGTGTCTCTTTGATGCTGTTCTTTCCAAAGAGGAATTGACTAAAATCCCAGTCAGCTATTCTGTCAGAGACGGAGTGCTAATGAGAAAGTGGAAACCCCCGTATGTTTCAACTTCCGAAGATTGGGCGACCATACCCCTCATGATTCGGTGTATCGTCCCGAGATCTTAAGACTGGCACACAAGGCCCCACTTGGAATCTTTGTGAGATCTTCAGCATACAGCCACAACTGGTAGACCTTTTTGTGACAGAGTATTCATTATGCTTGTGTTATCATGGGAACTACTAACATGGTGTGCCTCTTGCATCACAGCAGTCATCTACAGCTTCTGGTTGGAGCATGTGATGATGGCTCCTGCTGGCCAGGTTTTAACCTGTTTCAGAACCACTTTAGAGCGTCTGACAAGTGGTCTGTATGCTGGAATCAACATCACAAAGATGTGGTCTGAGTAACCAAGGTAGGGGCGGGGCTCTGCACGATATGTGCCAGGAATGTCCAAGAATTTCATTGCCGGTAGTGATGTTTCATTGTTACCTATATATGACAAATAAACTTGAAACTTGAAACTGAATATTTGTGTAAACAAGATCCAGTGTGTTCACTCCTCTCGTAGCAAAGTTGATAGAATTTAGAGAGCTCTGTTTTGAGATTTGCATGATTGAAATCTCTGGCAATGATAAACAGTCCATCAGAGGGAGCATTCTGCAGCTTGCTAATAGCTCTGTAAAGTTGGTACTCATAGATTGTACTTGTGTACATTCATTCATTTGCTGAACTGCTCAAACCTATTTGTGTTCTGAGGAGACTGGATCCTATGCAAAGGCAGGGTACACCCTGAACAGTACTTACTAGTTCATCACAGGGTGACATACAGCCATTCACACTCACACTCTTGCAAAGAGTGACAATTTGAAGCAGATAATTAGCTTAATGTGTATGTCTTTGGATTGTGGGATGAAACCGGAGTACCTGGAGGAAACCCATGCAAGCACAGGGAGAACATGCATACTCCACGCAGAAATGCCCTCGCTGAGCCCAGGACTCAAACCCAGGACCTTCTTGATCTTAGGTGGACATGCTAACCACTACATTACAGTGCCGCGTGAACCATGTTCAGATCCGTGTAAGTGGACGAACACAACCAAATCCTGCATCGCCTGTCAAGCATCGAGAAAGAGTTACCTACAAAAAACTAGGAGCTATAAGTACATATGTTAAATAAAATATTGGACTTATGGGACAGCCTGCTAAAATTAAACTTGTTAAACTTTTACAGCTTTGACTCGTATTGATTTTTTTTATCCTTCCAACAGTGTTGGCGTTATGTAACTGTATGAGAGAGGGAAGCTCCTGCAGAACAAACATCAATCCAGTCTTTTTTTTCCTTTTTTTTTGCCTGCAGGTTTTTCTCAGCAGAATAATGATCTACTACCCACAAACAGCTTTCTTTCTTTAGATAACACTGCACTGTAAGATAGAAAATATATTTTCAGCATCAACCCTTACAAAGATCAACAGTAAACACCATTTTTAGCATTCTGTTGATTGTTAGTAATTTAACTCTAGTTTTTTAAAATGGGGTGAGGAGAGCCAGCGGGTATTATTTTAGGCAAAACATTATCAAAGTGAGTCGAAACAGGACTTGCCCAGAATAAAAATAAGCCTACTCAGTTTTGGTCAGCAACATGTTTTATTTTTAAAGCTGCTGTTGCAATCTGTTTCCACTAAGGCACTTCGTAGATGATGCAAGGGATTAAAAAAAGCCATAAAGGGAAATCAGAACATTCTGATTGGTCATCATTAATTATAGCTCTCTAGTAAATACCTCAAAATCCATAAACTAGAACTCCAGTGAGAGTCTTAGATGTTGAAAAAATGTGGAAAATAACCAGTGAGCTTCTATGTTGGTCATGAACACAAACACTCATCATCATCACATGGATCATCACATCAGATCAGATTAGCTGGCTGTAAACACTGACATTTACCCCAATTCAATTTTGAGATGATCACAAACAGAATCAGTCAGCTACATGGATCACTATATTCAGTCTTTGTTTTTAGCCAACCAGATCTCAAGAAAGTCAATAATTTTGACCCTACAAATAGGTTATTTTCATGCTTGTCAGCCAATCAGACCTCAAGAGAGACAGTAAAGTAAAATGAATTCAGACAGAGACATTTATCCGTATCCTTCTTTCCTTCTTATTTGGGCACTTTTTCAGAAAGCTTGTGGATGGGTACACAGTAAAGCAGTAGCTCCAGCAACCACAAGGTTTATTAATTTATAAACAACATTGATTGCCAGAAGAAATGTGGTGGCCACTTGGAAAACTCTCTGTGATCGCTGAAATGTCACAGGGAGTCCCAAATGCCACGGCCCAAAAATAAAAGTAGTACCGGCTCCAAAGTGATCATGATGTAATGCCCACCATGACATCCCCATCACCTGAGATCCCTTGGAGCATCACTTCTCAGCCAATCAGATATCAGACAGTCATACCTGGTTGCTTTCGAAATCAGGTTCCTGAGCCACGCAACAAGTAGCACTTAATCAGATACTCCGATATTTATGCACAGAGACACTTATACTCAGCAAATTTTTATACCATTACTCTTCATTACACTCCTCAAGCCAGTCAGTTGCTTAGATGGCCAAAGGATCAAACCACTGTACTGTATTTTCACCTCCAGGTATAATCTGAGAGCATTTGTAGTGTTAAAGCGGGAAACAGTGGGTGTTGTTCTCTAACTCACTGTGGGTGATTTATAAATAAAGAGACTTTCAGCTTCACTGCTACACCAACATCAGCACAGAAATTTTCTTCATCATTAAACATTTAGCTGATATATGAAAAGAATGCATGAGCAAAGATTAAAGATTAAGTCCGGCGTTGCCTGGTGACGAAGGGAAAGATAAATGGACTTGGGTGCTCTGTGCATAAAAAAAAATTCCTGATGATATATCAATTTTTCCCAAGCTACGTATGAGCTATGAGCACGCAGACCTGAAAATGAAAGCATTATTTCCAGCTGGCTACTTTTTTTATCTTGGTGAATGAAACACAGAATTACGTCTGAAAAGTTTTACCTCTTTAATATAAACATTTACATTTTCATGAAACTCTTCATCCATGAATAATGACTTGAATATAAAAACAGCATATAAAAAAAACCTGCAGTTCAGTTTTGACTTGTTCACTGATGGAAAGGAATGGGTTATTAAAGTTCTGTATATATATATATATATATATATATATAAATAAAACAAGTCACAACTGGACTGCAGTTTTTTTATATGCTGCTTTTATATTCAAGTCAATATATATATATACATACATACACACACACACACACACACACACACACACATATATATACACACACACACACACACACACACATATATATATACGCACACACATATACACACACACACACACACACATATATACACACACACACACACACACACACACACACACACACACACACTCAACTTGATAAACAGTATGTAAATGTATTACAGTTGATGTTGTTGCTATATGGAGGAGTTGTACAGTTTAATGACTACAGGTAGGAATGAGTTCCTGTGTTTCTGTGGTACATTTAGGTGCTATCAGTATCTCACGGAACGTGCTTCTGTGACTGATCAGCAGGTTGTGAAGCGGGTGGGAGGTATTTTGGAGAACATTTTCCTCTACCGTCAGAGAGTCCAGCTGTGTGTGTGTGTGTGTGTGTGTGTGTGTGTGTGTGTGTGTGTATATATATATAGAGAGAGAGAAATTGCAGTACTATTATTTTCCCCACATACAATATTCATTCATTCATTCATTCATCTTCTGAACCACTTATTCCTACTTAGGGTCGCGGGGAGGCTGGCGCCCATCTCAG
>JAOUQZ010000032.1:10951911-10971476 GCA_028564935.1 Neosilurus hyrtlii | reverse complement strand
ATATATATATATATATATATATATATATATATATATATATATATATATATATATATATATACACACATACATATATATACATACATATATACACACACACACATACATATATATATGTATATATATGTGTGTGTGTGTGTGTGTGTGTGTGTGTGTGTGCATGTATAAGCTCGCATGGACGCACATGTGAGGGTGTGTACCGGTGCATACGTACGTGTATAGGTGTGAACGAGTGTTTATAGGTATGTATGCATGTGTACAAGTCTGTATGTATCTATGTAGGTGTATACGAGTGTGTACAGGCGTGTACAAGTTTGTGTAAGCATTTACACATGCTTATGGGTGTGTACGCAAGTACACATGTGTACATGCTAGTATAGATGTGTGCGCATGCGTACAGGTATGTATAGGTGTGTATGAGTGCGTACAGGTCGGTACGCGTGTGTACCGATGTGTACGCAAGTGTACAGGTGTGTATGTGTGTTCACAAGTGCACAGGTGTGTATAGGTGTGTACGCAAGTGTACAGGTGTGTACACTTCATGCTCCTGTCGTCGGGCAGACGGAACAGGAGCATCCGGACTCGCACTAGCAGATTCAGGCACAGTTGCTATATATACACACACACACATATACACACACACACACACACACACACACACACACAGATTTTTTTCCACATTCTATTTAGTTTATGTATATATTTACTTATATAGTGTTTAATCTTACTTTATATTTTATCTCAGTGTTAATTTTATGTGCAATATTTGTTTCATATGTGCAGAATTGAGGGGGCTCGGAGTCCAAGAATTTCATTGCCGGTAGTAATGTTTCATTGTTACCTGTATATGACAAATAATCTTGAAACTTGAAACTAGTATTCAGTATATAGATACACATAAGTGCAACTATGAGCACTCATTCATTTTCAGTGAGTGAACCTGACCAGATCACGTTACTTGTTACTTTGTTCCGCGAAGGACTGGCTTCCTTTCATATTGCCACAGATAAACTCAACAAATAATGTGGAAGTACATTTAAGGTGCCAAATGCCCAGCTGCAAAACGTGTGATGGAAGAGGAATAAAAAGTTAGACAACAAACCTACAACGCAAACAAACGCGAACACCAGTAATTGCCGGAATGGGAAGAAGATTTCCGTTTGCTTGTGTATGTAAACCAAAACTTCTCGGTTCGTCCCACCTCATCTGGAGCCCATTTGCAAGATAATACTACTTCTAGTATGCCGCGGTCACAATCCCAGATCACCACAACACATCACCTGCAGGTTTGCATGGGTCATAAGACTAAACTACATGATATATATACACATTTCGTGGTCACTGTCGTAAGTTTTTATATCTCTAATAATTTCATAGAGTAATAATTTATCTAAGCTCTTATTTCTTATGAACCCAAATTACCATTAGACTATATATCCGTGAATGCATGTCATGCTCTAGCATATACCCCCACCGAATGTGTATACATGCAGGGGTGGAAATTAACACTAGTTCGCTGGCCAGTGGTGAGTCAAAAATCAAGAAATTAGCTAGCAAGTCATTCTGCTGGCAACCTTTCAAATCCAATAGGCAGAGAACATAGAGTTCCTGACCAGTAAATATGAAGGAGTAGTACTTTCATAATTTCAGTAGTCCTGTTGGCCAATAGCTTAGTTGCTAAATTCCACCTTTGCGCGTGTCTATAGGTGTGTACGTGTGTATAGGAGTGTACAAGTGTATAGATGTGAACACGTGTGTATGCGCATTTGGGCCTGTGAGAGAGATTTTAAAGAAGTTAATAAATGAATCTCGAGCAATGACATTTCAAACGTCCAAGAAAATAGCATGCATAATAAATTTTGCTATAATGACTCCCCAAACAATTCAGACTCATCTCAAAATCCACTGAAGGTAAAGAACTGAATCATGGAAGGATTTCAACAAGAGATCAATTTTTTACCCCAAAAGTTTATCCAGAGGTTCCCACATTTAAAAAAATCTGATTTATTCCAGACTCATAAGATGATTCTCATAAGAGTCGACTCATGTTCTGTGCATTCAGAATTAACTCAGAAAAGGTCAATACAATATTGACTTGACTTAAATATACTCAAGTCAGGGAAAGATTCAGATACAAGTGCCAACCAATGGGAAGGATCAAGAAATGACTCATACAATTTGGAGTTACAGGGGTTGATTTAAAACTTATTCACAGATTGATCAAGAGTAAATTGTTGAGAGATTTAAAAGCTGGCAGCAGTCGAATTTCAGAATGATGTTTCCTTTAACCACAATAAAAAAATTAAGAGAACGGAACAAGTACACGCCGTCAAGACACATCAGTCTCAAACAAACACACACACACACACAAGATTTATTACATTCAAAATATCCTGGATGGGTGTATTTGTGTGTGTGTGTGTGTGTGTGACAACGCAAAGTCAGTGTACTGTGTATCCCTCCATGCTGTGTGAACACACACTCGGCATAATTTATTACCGACACCAAAACCTTGTCAGTGGCAGAGAATAAAAAAGCCAAGATGCTTATAAAGAAAAATGAAAAAGAAAAAAATGAAGGAGGAAAAACAGGAAGTGGAAAGAAAAAGCTAACATGATTTTTTCATGAATCAACTTGGAATCACTCCATAAGTTGCCTGCGAATCAAATCTTCATTTGATTATATTACAAATAATTGAATCTGATTCTTTTTATGAATCAACACCCATTCTGTGAGTGAGCTCTGCAAATGACTTTGAATCTGCTCATTACACCTTACCTATGTGAGCATATACACTGATTCATTATCATGAGTCACCTGTGGAGTCAATTCTGGATATGTTCACAATAATATATCCTTCAATGTTTATTGAATCATTTTATGAGTTATTTCAGAAACTGACTCTGAAGCTGTTCAGTTGAAACATATTTTGACTGGGGGTCTCATGAGGTCTCTCTCTCTCTCTCTCTCTCTCTCTCTCTCTCTCTCACTCACACACACACACACACACACACACACACCCACTGGTTTCAAACTTTTTAATTAATGATTAATTTGGCTTCGAGTTGCACTTTAAGGTTTTTGCAGGAATTAAACTCTGGCATTACATTTAGATTCTTTTCTATTATTTTCTTCTCATTACACTGAGACTGGGTTTCAGAGTGTGTGTAAGAAAGAGAGAGAGAGAGAGAGAGAGAGAGAAAGAGCAATCTAATTTTCCTGTCTATTAGACATTCTCGCTTTATTGCTCAGTCTGAAACTTCTAATTTATTCATTAAAGTTATTAAAACAGGGTTCATATTTAACACACACACACACACAGATTCTTTAACTGTAACAAATGTAACTAATAAAACTGAACGGTTCTGTAATGGACAGATTCAGGAAAAAAGGCATGACAGAGAAAAAAATAAAAGGAAGAAAGACACCATCACTGTAAATGTCAGTGTGTGTGGTGTGCTATGAATGTGTGTATGTGTATGCATGTTTTGTGTATACATGTATGGTGTGTGTGGTGTATGCATACAGTGGTGTGAAAAATTGTTTGCTCCCTTCCTGATTTCTTTTTTTTTTTTGCATGTTTGTCACACTGAAATGTTTCAGATCATCAAACAAAGACAACACAAGTAAACACAAAATGCAGTTTTTAAATAAAGGTTTTTATTATTAATTGGGAAAAATCCAAACCTACATGTCCCTGTGTGAAAAAGTGGTTGCCCCCTAAACCTAGTAACTGGTTGGCCCACCCTTAGCAGCAACAAGTGCAATTAAGCATTTGCGATAACTTGCGCTGTGGATGAATTTTGGCCCACTCATCTTTGGCCCAATCAGAATTTTTGTAATTAAGCCACATTGGAGGATGCACCGCCTTTTTAAGGTCATGCCACAGCATCTCAATACGTTTCAGGTCAGAACTTTGACTAGGCCACTCCAAAGTCCTTATTTTGTTTTTCTTCAGCCAATCAGAGATGGACTTGCTGCAGAACCCAAGCTCTCGTTTCAGCTTGAAGTCATAAACTGATTGCCGTACATTCTCCTTCAGGATTTTGTGGTGGACAGCAGAATTCATGGTTTCATTTATCACAGCAAGTCTTCCAGGTCCTGAAGCTGAAATACAGTGTTACTTTTATGCCAGATAAAATGGGACACACACTTTCCAATAAGTTAAACTTTTGTCTCGTCATTCCACAAAGTGTTTTCCCAAAAGTCTTGGGGATCATCAAGATGTTTTCTGGCAAAATTGAGATGAGCTTTAATGTTCTTTTTGCTCAGCAGTGGTTTTCGTCTTGGAAGTCTGCCATGCAGGCCATTTTTGCCCAGTCTCTTTCTTATGGAGTTATGAACACTGGCCTTAACTGAGGAAAGTGAGGCCTGCAGTTCTTTGGATGTTGTGGGGTCTTTTGTGACCTCTTAGGTGAGTCGTCGCTGTGCTCTTGAGGTAATTTTTGTCAGCCTGACACTCCTTGGAAGGTTCACCACTGTTCCATGTTTTCACCATTTGTGGGTAATGGCTCTCACTGTGGTTTGCTGGAGTCCCAAAGGTTTAGAAATGCCTTAATAACCTTTTCCAGGCTGATAGATCTCAATTACTTTCTTTTTTCTTTCTTTTCAACATTTGTTGCTGAATTTCCTTGGATCTCAGCATGATGTCTAGCTTTTGAGGATCTTTTGGTCTACTTCACTTTGTCAAGCAGGTCCTATTTAAGTGATTTCTTGATTGAGAGCCGGTGTGGCTGTAGTCAGGCCTGGATGTGGCTAGAGAAATTGAACTCAGGTGTGATAAACCACAGTTATGTTTTAACGATGACTTTTTCCACACAGGGACATGTAGGTTTGGATTTTTTTCTCCCTTAATTGTAAAAACATTCATTTAAAAACTACATTTTGTGTTTACTTGTGTTGTCTTTGACTTAGAAATTAAAATTAGTTTTTTGGGTGGTGTGTATGGTGTATATAGTGTGTGAATGTGTGTATTGTGTGTGGTGGGGGATGTATATATGTGTAGTGTGTGGTTGGTGTGAAAAAAATGTGTGTGTGTATATATATATATATATACACACACACACACACACACACATATGATTTGTTTTATATATATACACACACATATACATATATACACACACACAATATATATATATATATATATATATATATAAAACAAATCCTGAGCCGATTTTCACTAGAACAGTGCTCAATAAATCAAAGTAATATATAATATGTGGGAAAAATAAAAGGACTACAGTTTTATCCCGACAAGCCTGTCGGATTTCCCTTTGAAGTGGGCAACCACGAAACAGGCTTGTCGGGATGAAACTGTAGTCCTTTTATTTTCCCACATATTATATACAGTGTGGCAAAAAATATTTAGTCACCCACTAAATGTGCAAGTTCTCCCACTTAAAAGATGAGAGGTCTCCAATTTTCATCATAGGTACACTTCAACTATGAGAGACAAAATGAGAAAGAAAAAAAATCCATATTTTTAAAGAGTTCACTTGCAAATTATGGTGGAAAATAAGTATTTGGTCATCAACAAAAGTTCATCTCAATACTTTGTTATATACCCTTTGTTGGCAATAACAGAGGTCAAACGTTTCCTGTAAGTCTTCACAAGGTTTTTACACACTGTTGCTGGTATTTTGGCCCATTCCTCCATGCAGATCTCCTCTAGAGCAGTGATGTTTTCGGGCTGTCGCTGGGCAACCCAAACTTTCTACTCCCTCCAAAGATTTTCTATGGGGTTGAGACCTGAAGACTGGCTAGGCCACTCCAGGACCTTGAAATGCTTCTTACGAAGCCACTGCTTCAATGCCCAGGTGGTGTGTTTGGGATCACTGGCATGCTGAAAGACCCAGCCACGTTTCATCTTTAATGCTCTTGCTGATGGAAGGAGGTTTTCACTCAAAATCTCATGATACATGGCCCCATTCATTTTTTACCAAGGAATTTACCAATTAATTCATTTAAAATCCTACAGTGTGATTTTCTGGATTCTTTCCCCCCATTCTGTCTCTCATAGTTGAAGAGTACCTATTATGAAAATTGGAGACCTCTCTCATCTTTTAAGTGGGAGAACATGCACAATTGGTGGCTGACTAAATACTTTTTTGCCCCACTGTGTGTGTGTGTGTGTGTGTATATATACACACATATAAATACACACACACACATATACATATATATATATATATATATATATATATATATATATATATATATACATATACATACATACATATATACATACATACATACGTGTGTGTATACAGTCATGTGAAGAACTTAAAACACTGCATGAAAGTCTGTATTTTTGTAAAACTTTTGGATATATAGACATTTTATCTCAATTTTAACAATACTGAGAGGTTTAAATAATATAACTAAGCAATTATAACTGAACAAAAGAGTTCTCAAGATCTTCTGTCAAATGTAATCCTATAAAATGCATATTATAAAAGAGGAAAAATTTAGGGCACCGCCACATTCATCAGCACTTAAAATAGCTCAACTCACACACAGGCCTATCACATCGGGTGCAGATGATTAGATCATTACTCAGCATTTTGAAAGAGGGTTGCCCTGTTTAAACATGGCAAACCTCTTTCAAAATGCTGACTAATGATCTAATCATCCAACAGACATGATTAGAATCCAAAAAGATCCAAAAAGATCGCAAAAGATTTTGAAATCAGCCATTCCATTGTCCAGAAAATAGTCAACAAGTGGAGGGCTTTCAAAACGAATGCCAACAGGCTCAAGTCTCGTCATCCTAGCAAGTTCACCCCGAGAGCAGACCGCAAGGTCTCCAAAAACCCTAAAATGTGATCATGGGTTCTACAGCAGGCTCTGGCTACTATTGATGTGAAAGTGCATGCCTCTACAATCAGAAAGGGATGGCACAAGTTCAACTTGCATGGGAGGTGTGCCAGGAGAGTCCTTGAAATGGCGGAGTCAGAGCCCAGATCTTAATCCCATTGAGATGCTGTGGGGTGACTGTGTATGTTTTATGGTGTGTGTATATGTGTGGTATATGGTGTGTGTGGCATGTGTATGTGTGGTGTGTGTATGTTTGTATGGTGGGGCGTGTGTATGTGTGTATATGTGGTGTGTGTATGTTTGTATGGTGGGGCGTGTGTATGTGTATATGTGGTGTGTGTATGTTTGTATGGTGGGGCGTGTGTATGTGTGTTGTGTGTGTATATGTCATGTGTGTATGTTTGTATGGTGGGGTGTGTGATGTGTGTGTATATCTGTATGGTGTGTGTGGTGTGTGTATGTTTGTATGGTGGGGTGTGTGATGTGTGTGTATATCTGTATGGTGTGTGTGTGGTGTGTGTATGTTTGTATGGTGGGGTGTGTGATGTGTGTGTATATCTGTATGGTGTGTGTATGTTTGTATGGTGGGGTGTGTGTATGTGTGTATATCTGTATGGTGTGTGTGGTGTGTGTATGTTTGTATGGTGGGGTGTGTGTTGTGTGTGTATGTGTGTTGTGTGTATATGTGGTGTGTGTATGTTTGTATGGTGGTGTGTGTATGTTTGTATAGTGGGGCATGTGTATGTGTGTTGTGTTGTGTGTGTATATGTGGTGTGTGTATATGTGGTGTGTGTATGTGTGTTGTGTGTATATGTGGTGTGTATGTTTGTATGGTGGGGCATGTGTAGGTGTGTTGTGTGGTGTGTATATGTGGTGTGTGTATATGTGGTGTGTGTATATGTGGTGTGTGTATGTGTGTTGTGTGTATGTTTGTATGGTGGGGCATGTGTATGTGTGTTGTGTGTGGTGTGTGTATGTTTGTATGGTGGGGCGTGTGTATGTGTGCTGTGTGTATATGTGGTGTGTGTATGTTTGTATGGTGGGGCATGTGTATGTGTGTTGTGTGGTGTGTGTATATGTGGTGTGTGTATGTTTGTATGGTGGGGCATGTGTATGTGTGTTGTGTGTGGTGTGTGTATGTTTGTATGGTGGGGCGTGTGTATGTGTGCTGTGTGTATATGTGGTGTGTGTATGTTTGTATGGTGGGGCATGTGTATGTTTGTATGGTGGTGCGTGTGTATGTGTGTTGTGTGGTGTGTGTATGTTTGTATGGTGGGGCATGTGTATGTGTGGTGTGTGTAAGTTTGTATGGTGGGGCATGTGTATGTGTGTTGTGCGGTGTGTGTATGTTTGTATGGTGGGGCGTGTGTATGTGTGTTGTGTGGTGTGTGTATGTTTGTATGGTGGGGCGTGTGTATGTGTGTTGTGTGTGGTGTGTGTATGTTTGTATGGTGGGGCATGTGTATGTGTGTTGTGTGGTGTGTGTATGTTTGTATGGTGGGGCATGTGTATGTGTGTTGTGTGGTGTGTGTATGTTTGTAAGGTGGGGCATGTGTATGTGTGTTGTGTGGTGTGTGTATGTTTGTATGGTGGGGCATGTGTATGTGTGTTGTGTGTATGTTTGTATGGTGGGGCATGTGTATGTGTGTTGTGTGTGGTGTGTGTATGTTTGTATGGTGGGGCGTGTGTATGTGTGGTGTGTGTATGTGTGTTGTGTGTGGTGTGTGTATGTTTGTATGGTGGGGCATGTGTATGTGTGTCGTGTGTATATGTGGTGTGTGTATGTTTGTATGGTGGGGCGTGTGTAGTTGTGTTGTGTGGTGTGTGTATATGTGGTGTGTGTATGTTTGTATGGTGTGAATGTGGCGTCTGTGTGTGTTGCGTATGGTGAGGGTGTGTTGTATGTGTGTGTGTGTGTGTGTGTGTGTATGGTGTGTGAGATCTGATGAGACCACAGTGTTTATTACGGTCACGTGTGAAGACTGTCCTGCCTTTGATGTGAGGTGATGATGGAATTAAAAGAGCAGAAGAACGAAAGTGGTAAATATAATGAGTGTTCGCTGAAGTCCCGTTGACGGGAAGGCGGCGGCTCAGCGTTCAGCGTCCTGTAGTCCCTTGATATCAATAATACCCATTTTAATTTATAGTATTAAATATTCTAAGATAAGATAAGATCTCTCGTAATCACACCCCAAATCATCTCTAGAATCAGATCTGGATCAAATCTTTGCTTCCCTGTTTTCTTGTTTGAGTGTGAGACAGGAATACAGCCTGGATGGGACACCATTCCACCCCCCCAGATAGTGTCACTGTGATTGACAGGAGAAGCACACAGTAAGCCCTGCCCACTTAGGCAAATTTAAAATCTTTTTTTAATGTAACGTCCCAGATATGAAGTCTCTACTACGTCAAACTTCTCCGCTTTATAATATCACCTTTTGGCCACACTCCCCAACGTAGTATTAAAGCAAACATAAACCTGCACTCTGTCGTCTTGTCTCTTTTATAAGTTTGGTTCATCTTATTAAGCTTAATGAACCCCGTCTCTGGATGTTATAGCTCACAAATGTCATCCTAATGAAGGTTCCTTCCGCGTCCTCCTCCGCCTCCATCTTTATTTTTATCTCCTATTCTTTTCATTTTCTTTCATCATCACATCGTTCTCTCGACTCATCCTTTAATCTCATCCATACAGCCCTCCTATTTCTCTCTTTCTTTTCTTTTCTTCCTCTCTCTCTCCCCCTTCCCTCTTTTAAAAATAACTGGTGGGTAATTATTTGGCGAAATGTCATGAGGAGGACGGGGGACGTCTCCGGAATAAACGCATCAGTCAAAAGGACGGCTCGCCTCGCCGCACCATTTTCAATTATTCACCACCGCTTAGCTTAATGAAGCCCGGCCTGGGGTGGAAACACACTCACTCACACACACACACACACACACACACTCACACACACACACACACACGTGAGTTATACTCAACAGCTCAGGCTCAGGAAAGTCTCGCTCACAGATGGAAACTGATCGAGTGTGTGATAACGAGTGAAACAAAGACGAAAGATAGAAATAAAAGGGTAAGGGGGAAGAGGGATGAAATAGAGAGAGAGAGAAATTCAAATGCAAAGACTAAAGAAAACAGAAATTAGAGAAAGAACTAAAGCTAGGGGTTTAGCCAGGGCAAAAGTTGATGAGAAGAAAGAGAAAAAGACACGCTCACCATTCAGTCCTCATTTTGTTAAGCTCTTGTTACCTTTTATGGAGTTTTGTGGGTGTGGCTAAACGTAAAACACAGAGAATTTGCTTGGTCACGATGACCTTGATAAAAAAGGCCCTCTCTTTGTGTGTGTGTTAGAGGGACTTATTCATTCACTCTGTGTCTTACTCTGCTGTGTGTGAAAATAATCACTCATGAGTTATAATGTAGATCACTAAAAAGATATTTAACGTGTGTGTGTTGGAGACAAAAATGCTTAGGTGCTCTTCCCCATCACCCCTTAATTTCTCATTCAACAAAGAAATATTCAGCATCAGTGATGAACGAGGAACTGAAGAAATGTTTCCTTCTCCTCCAGAATCCAGCGGTTCATCCTGCTTTCCATGTGAGCCTCGCTGCCCTGCTGACATCATCACAGTGATCTGACATGTTACAGAGCAATAAAGACTCAAAATATTCAGTTGTTGGGTGTGAAGGTTTAGTTTAAAGTTATTTTTGTTTTTGACATTTCTAATGTAATATTTTAGTCCAACTCTGAAGTTTTTTTCTTTGACAAGCTGGAAAAATACAAACACACACACACCACCCCGATTTTAAGATTTTAGAACAAACTGCATCTATGACACGTCTTCTCTTCATCCGTAGAAATAAATATCTCAGCACTTAATTAAAAAATATTTCTTTGCCAGTTTCGATTTTTCTCCACTCACAACCATTACAATAAATACTTTAAGCTCCACCCACTGCACAATCGCATCAAGTAACACATCGTTATGATTATACATGCTGTTTATCTTTATAACTTCCTTTATACTGTTAAGATTTTTTTCTTTTCGGGGCCGGTGATGTAGTGGTTATGGTGCTGGGCTCATGATGAGGAGGTCGTGGGTTCAAATCCCCGCTGGACCCCCACTGTGCTAAGACCCCTGAGCAAGGTCTTAACCACAAGTGTTCCTCTGTCCACCCAGCAGTATAAATGCGTACCAGTAAAAAATACTGGGAAAGTAACCTACGATGGACTACCGTCCCATCCAGGTGGAGTTGAACTCCTAGTCACTACAGAAACCGGGGATGAGCACGGGCCTGATGGGCCACTAGGCTCGGGTGTAAAAGCCCCACAGACCTTCCTTACCTTTTTTTTATAAACCAGACACATTAAAAATAAAAAGGAATAAATAAAAATATTTTGGATTTAAAACCATTTAAGTTACCATTTTTTTTATGTTTTCCACAATTTGAATTTTTATTTTCTTATTGCAGTTTCTAGATGATCTGTGATTTAAAGAATTTCTCAAAACATTGGATTTGTTTTATTTTACATTGAAAAAAGGAAAATAAAAAAGCAGCCAGTCAGTGTTGCCTTGATTAAATGGTAAATAATTGTGAAACAATGACGTACAAAAAAATGGACTTTGTACAATGAAATACGTTCTTTATTATAAATAATTAAATGATTGATTTGTTATAAAACACTTGATTTTAACTGAACTATTTCTGACAACATAATTACCCGGATAATGACGTTCATCTGAACCAGGTCTCGGAGAACATAAGAATAAAGGCAGCAGTGAGCGGCTGAATAACAAACACCTCGATATTTAAAACAGAGTGCACTCCACGCGACCTCCACGCGGTCACATTATACCCTAGATAGTCCGCCTGTGTAGGGCAGAGGGAGCCGATAGGAATTCGTACAGCGGCGCCGAGAACAAAAAAATGCCTGATTCTGATAATTAAATAATTTCTATCACGCAATCCATACCTCTTTTTTCTTCTGACCTCCTCCGGGGTGAAGAAAAAGGACCAGAATGAGAAACAGAGTCGCAAACGGCACGTTATAACACAAGCGGTTGAATGAGGCCGCCATTTTGGAAGATGCTCTCGTTGTGCAGCGTTTCTATGAACACAATTGGCTTAAGCAGAGACCAATCAAAAACGAGCTTACTGCTGGTGCTTCATGGGAAACGTAGTTGTTTTAGTATCGCTACTAGTAATAATGTTATGCTACAGTGGTTAAATATTATGGGTATGAGAAACGTAATGGAGGTTGATATTAAAATATTATCCGTTTTAAAATGTATGCATGAGTCATCTTATAAAAAGTGATGTTTTAGGCAAACACTATACATAATGCAGTTATAAAATGAAATAAAATAAAATAGTACATTAGTTAGCATTTATTGTTAATAATTAAGTTTTTGGCTCACATTCCTACAATATAAGAAATACAAACTTTCTGGACACATATAATAAAGTCACAAGTTACAAAATATTTTTCGCTTTAAATTTACCTTTAGAAATGTTCCACAAAGTTCCAAGCACTAAGATCGCCTCTGTTTTTGTAGTAGATTAGCATCTTGGTAATGTCTGTTTGCTTCATTTTTGAACATTTTAAAGATTTTTATATTTTTGACACGAGAGTCTGTCATTCATTCATTCAGTCATTTATTTTCTGAAGCGCTTATTCCTAATTAGGGTCACGGGGAGGCTGGCGCCCATCTCAGCCGACTCTGGGCGAGGGCGGAGTACACCCTGGACAGCTCGCCAAGCCATCGCAGGGCAGGACAATCTATCATTTAGACTTAATTATCCAGCAAATATATGCTTCTTGGTCATAATTAAATGGATTTAATTATCAGTAAAAAGATTAATGAGCTACTTCTCAGCTGCATCTTTCCTCCTTATCACCAGGGGGCGACTCTGAGTCTGAGAACCCCTGAGCATGGAAATGAAACTGCAAAAATGGATTGTTGAGGTAGAAAATGGAAACAATTACTGCCTGACTTGTAAGCACTCCGACCTATTCTTGTGTTTTATAGCTTCAGTGTTATCCATAAGAACTTGCCAACATGCTCCAAGCTTGACGGAGCTTTACAATTACATTTTATACGTCAAAAAAATGTAATAATAAGGATGTGTGCATGTGCGTGTGTGTGTGTGTGTGTGTGTGTGTGTGTGTGTGTGTGTGTGTGTGTGTGTGTGTGTGTGTTAGTCAATTGGACATGGTGTGAGAGTGTATGAAGATAAGCACTGCAAGTTTTTAACTTGTCTGAATGCTAAATGTAAGAACTGCTACAGACTGTTTGCTTGGTCTGATTGTGTGTGTGTGTGTGTGTGTGTGTGCGTGTGTGTGTGTGTGTGTGTGATCAGACAATGAGATGCATGACTGTATTAAAGTCAATGAGTCGTGAAGAGCAATACATGCGTGTCATGCCACTTAGAACACGATTTAGCATTAGGATGGCCTTGCATCGACAAAACGCAAGCCGTTGTCGTAAACCTGAGAATGGCTCCACAGAAGATAATAAAACTCCTTAATCAGCATTGACTAGTAAAAAATTCAACTGTCGTGGCAAAGTGTCCAGTTCACGACACAAGAGATTCAAATCCATTTTCTAAGTGTTCATTTAGCCTTTAGGAAAAGAAAAGCATATAATTGTTGGAAAAAATCTTGGACAGACTCTACCAGCTTGCATTGGCTTATATACAGATGGGTCTATCATCCTCTAGCTCAAGACTCTAAAAGGTCCCTCAACATGTCTCAACATGTCCCAAGCTGACCTTGAAGCATAGGCTCAACGACCCCAAACCCCCCCCTCCCCCACGCCATCGTGTAGGATAGAGATTTTGTTTCTTTTCAAGGTCTGACATTTTGTTCCAACGTTCCATGTTCAAGGTCAGCCAAGCAATACTCTGAGTGGACCAAAAATAAAATAATGAAATAATCTTACACTACATTCAGTGAATAAACTTCTCATACAATAGTCACATAAATCATCCAATAATCAAATAGTACAGTAAATCATACAATCGCCTTTCTATAGGTAAAATCATTACCAGTTTAAATATGTATTTCATTAAAGATGACTTCATTGGACAGTTCTCCATTTCAGGATTAGAACTGTCTTTAAATAAAGGAAATATGATCACCCATTCCAAAGATATTACAATTTCTGTATTCATATTCATGTTGATGCAGTTAATGATCAATAATTAATTTGAGTACATTATAGGAAAGTCCAGCAATTTGCATAAGATTTATGATGGAAAATATATATGACATTATGACATTCCAGACCGACAGGCCATAGGCCTTCCACAGTTCATGGGTCCAAAGCCCACAGCGCCCCAAGTGGCGCCAGATACCCCGATCGCAGGCTATAGAGATTTTACAGTTTTACATTTTATAAAGTTTTAAAAACTGGACTGAAGCATTATCCATTAATTACAATTACTCATTAATTAGTTATTAATTAAATGTGAATTAATATGTGTGTGTGGGAGGTCTTTAGGCAGTACAACATTAGATGCAATATATATATATTTAATGACATGGGGAAAATTTGTTTTTGATATGTTTCATACCTCAGCTGCAGTCATTCCTCTGAGCTGGATCATGTCTGCAGCCTGTTTTGAAAGTCTTATTTTTGCAGCCACAATGCAAACACTGTAAACTTGTTAACTTGCAACAAAAGGTAAATGCTAATGCAAATAACTAGTTCTATATCTAATTTCAAGTTTTTGCAAAAAGTTTACATTTTTATATACATATACTACTACTACTACTACTACTAATAATAATAATAATAATAACAATAATAATAATAATATAATAATATTAAATAACAATAATAATAATGATAATAATAATGATAATAATAATAACAATAATAATAATAATAATAATAATATAATACTAATAATAATAATAATAATAATAATATAATACTAATAATAATAATAATAATAATGATAATAATAATAACAATAATAATAATAATAATAATAATAATAATAATAATAACAATAATAATAATAATAATAATAATAATAATAATAATAATAATAATAATAATATAATAATAATAATAATAATAACAATAATGATAATAATAATAACAACAACAATAATAATAATAATAATGATAATAATAATAATAATATAACAATATATTAATAACAATAGGAAGAAGAAGAATATAATAATAATAATAACAATAATAACAATAATAGCTGACAGAGAGGAAATATTTCATATTTAGGTGAAACGGGTGATGCATGCACAATTTATCTAGGACACACATCTGAAAATACAACACCTACATACACACGCGCTCAAGAGACACACACACACACACACACACACACACACACTGCTTGGCGACACCGTTTTAGGCTCCTGTCACACTCTGTATCAGTGTGTTTAGATCCCGGGCCGCTATGGGTTTGACGTCACCGGGCCCTGTGTTGGCACATAGCGTTACAAACACACGCGCGCGCGCGGATGCGCGCGTGCAGAAGAAATTATTAATTACAAAGTGGCTCAAAAAAAAACAACTGAGCGAGCGCTCTGCTCTTATCCCCCCCCCCTCTCTCTTTCAGTTAATGTCGGAGTGCTTATAAATCTTATATTACATCATCGTTCTTGTTTCACCGGTGCGCGCGATAATATTAAACTCGGCGACACGTGGCGTTTTTGTTTATTGCAGTTACAGTGCGCGCTCGCGCCAATTAAAAGTTAAAAAGCATTGCAGATCCGCACCCCCCCCCCCCATCGCTCTCTCTCTCTCTTCCTCTCTCTCTTCCTCTCTCTCTCCCTCTCTCTTCCTCTCTCTCTCTCTCTCTCTCTCTTCCTCTCTCTCTTCCTCTCTCTCTCTCTCTTTTACTCTCTCTCTCGCTCTCTCTTTCGCTCGCTCTCGCTCTCTCTCTTTCGCTGTCCCTCTCTCTCGTCCTCTCTCGCTCTCTTTCGCTCTCTCTCTCTCTCTCTTCCTCTCTCTCTCTCTCTCTTTTGCTCTCTCTCTCTCGCTCTCTCTTTCGCTCGCTCTCTATCTCTTTTGCTCTCTCTCTCGCTCTCTCTTCCTCTCTCTCTCTCTTGCTCTCTCTTTCTCTCTCTCTCTCTTTCGCTCTCCCTCTCTCTCTCTTTCTCTGTCGATCATCTTTGATTCTGTATCAGTATTTGCTCTCTCTCTCTCTCTCTCTCTCTCTCTCTCTATCTATCTATCCATCTCTCCAGAAACCTACCCTTCTTATTTTTTATCTATTCCTTCTCTCCTTTTCTTTGTTTTACTTTTTCACCCCTCTCTCATTTCTATCCTTCACCCATGCATCTCTCCCTGTCTCCCCCTCTGAGCCCCACTGTCGCTGAGAGGCAGATTCACATCTCTCCCTCCCTCCCTCCCTCCCTCTCTCTCTCTCTCTCTCTCTCTCTCAGTCCATCCCTCTATCCTTTTTTCTCCTCTCCATCCTGCATTTTCTGTGTGAAGACCCTGCCGCAGGAGGAGGAAGGAATGTGTGAGGACCCGCCGCGCCGTGCGCGCTCCCGTCCAGAGCGCGTCGGGGGCGCGCGCCATCAGATTTAGTCTTCCCCGGTCAGACGCGGAAAGCGCAGCGGCGCGAGAGATTAATCTGGGGCTGTTTATGTTTTAATTGCTCCGCTTCTCCTTATTGTTCTTATTCCTCTCGGTGCGTTTACGGCTCATGGGACTATCACGGCGTATCCAGAACATTCGAGGACACGGATCAGCACCGGGAATGAGCCGTTAGTCCCGACTACACAACTTTATTCCGGTGTGTGTGTGTGTGTGTGTGTGTGTGTGGTGTTTTCCCCCTTATCGGCGCAGACTTGGCTCATCGCGCGCGCATGGAGCGATCGGCATCTTTGGACATCGAGGCGCTGAAGGTGAGTCTTTGTATTTTTTGGAATGTTGATGATGATGATGATGATGATGATGATGATGATAAGTGCTAATGGCGGACTCTCGGATCGAAGCGTGCGTGGGGTGCATTTCAATAGTGCGGGTTGCAGCTCTGCCGCGGACCGGTGCTGTGCGGATCGGTGTGTATGTGTGCGTGTGCGTGTAATGATGATGATGACTATGATGATGATGATTATGATGATGATGCACGCGATCAAATGAATGATCGTTGTTTTTATCGCGTGCACTTTCCTCTTTTTCCTCGCGCACAGTGACGGCGAAAGGCAAAGTTGTGTTTATTTGTTTGTTTGTTTGCTTGTTTATTCAGGACACATTTACGTATGCTGTCGCAACTTTTCCTCATCGCGGCTGAATTTTAGTATTTATGTTGAATATTCATAAAGAGAGTTTCAGCACCTGCGACGCGGACAGCTCCGCTAAACACGCGCACACACACACACACACACACACACACACACACACACACACACACACACACACACACACACACTCTCTCTCTCTCTCTCTCTCTTTCTCTCTCTTTCTCACTTTCTCTCTTTCTCTCTCTTTCTCTCTCTCTCTCTATCCCTCCTCTGTCTGTCTCTCTCATACACTATTTTATCTATTGTTCATGTATTTTCTATCTCTTTTTAATCCCTTTTTCTTTTTACAACCTTCTTTACCCCGTAGTCACTTCTTTCCATCTGTTTTCCATCTACTTTTTCTCATTCTCTTTTTAACACTCTCCATTTCTCACTATCCATATGTTTGTCCTCCCTTTTTCTTTTTCTCTTTCTTTCTTTCTCTGCTTGTCCTTCTTTCTTTTGTCCTTTACTCTTCACTCTGTCCATGCATTCATTTAGCTTTATTTATTCTTCTTTTTACATTCTATCTCTCTTTCTTTAGAAATATGCTTCTCTCTGCCTCTACCCCTTCATTCTCTCCTGCTACCTCTCTCTCTTTCTCTTTTTCCTTCTCGCTGTGCAGTGATGTGTAGGTGCTCATTATCAGATAAATAAATGTAAGGCCTTTGTACTTGTTTCTAATTAATCTGAAGTTTTGCATGAAAGCAATTTCACACACACACACACACACACACACACACACACACACACACACACACACACACACACACACACACACACTGTTTATGTCTGAGTTATGGTTAAACCTTCTGTGTGACTTTGACAGACGTGGAGGTGACACCTTTTTTACTGACACTGACAGGTACAGAGACCACACCTTCCTCAGCGAAACTGACAATTACAGACGACACACCTCCTTCACTGAGACTGACAGTTATAGGCCACTCCTCCTTCACTTGGGCTGACAGTTGTTGAGGACACATCTTTACTGAAACTGACATGTAGACACCACACCTCCCTGAGACTGACAGAGGGGACACGCCTCCTTTAGTGAGATTGACAGGGAGAAGCCACACCTTCTTCAGTGGCACTGACAGTTAGAGAGAACACATCGCCTCTGTGGAGGCTGACAGGGAGAGGACACACCTCCTTCACAGAGACTAAAAGATACAGAAGCACCACCTAAGGCCACGCCTCGTTTTTGCTGTTTAGTACCTGAATGATTCATTTGTAAGAGGGAATCGATTCAGTTGAATCAAAAACAATGAATCATATTCAGAATCCTCAGCATTGGCTAGCTTCTTAAAGATTAAGTTTCATGGTGGCAAGTACATGCTGTGTATGTGTGTGTGTGTGTGTGTGTGTGTGTGTGTGTGTGTGTGTGTGTGTGTGTGTGTGTGTGTGTGTGTGTGTGATTTACTTGTTTACACCTCGTTCACACATGGCTGGCTCAGGTCTTCAGCTCCAGGGACGTGAGATTTCTGCCAGTGATTCTTTTAGACGGGAAGTGAAGGAACATTTTGGCATGACCTGCACTGTCATTCAGGGAAATGAATTATGGGAAATAACCAGCACCGCTTTTAAACCTATCTGTAATAAGGAACCATGGAACGAGAGTTGTTCCTAGTCTGTTGTACTAGTCTGTGATTAGGCAATGTAATTTAATGCTCGTGATGGTACTGTGATATGTTCAGTGATGTGTGTGTGTGCTGAATATCACAATACAATCAGCATTTATTATTATAATTAGCATTTCACTCTCCACTTTTAATTTTACAGCACCATATTTGTATGGTTTGAAACAATTGAGTGCATCTCTATATGAGGATGCTAACCTTATGCTTGTTTTCGTGTTTCATCCTACATTTAACTCACTAACAAACCCAGCTTCAGTTGCAGTTTAATTTATGCTGCTCAGGCGTTACTGCTGCCTACTCCATGATTGTAATCTGGCTAAAAAGCTTAGCAAATTGCTAGCATTGTTCCAGGAAAAGGGTGACGATGCACTGCACTAATCAACTCCACTGATTCTCTTCAGTCCATCAGATACAGAAAGCTGTTTTAGAGGGGAATAAACTGTTCAATGTTGTCCAGATAATAAGCGTCTCAGCTATATAAACAGGCGAGTTAATAATGGTGGAGAAAGGGAAAAGAGAGAAAGTGACAGAATTAGTGAATGAATTGATACAAAAGAACAACAGAAACAGTTTCCCTATGAGAGAACAATTGAGAATCATTAGAATTTGTAAGCAAGAGAATGTGAATAAAAATTGAAAAAGGAGAGATAGAAGAAAGAGAAGGCAAACCTGGAAAAATAGAGAGGAGTATGAAAGAGAGAGGGAGAGGGGAGGGATGAAAACAAAACAAAAAAGATGGGATATAAATGTATAAAAGACAGAAACGGACAGTGTGTGTGTGTGTGTGTGTGTGTGTGTGTGTGTGTGTGTGTGTGTGTGTGTGTGTGGGTGGGGG